>CAUZXS010000173.1:70000-162157 GCA_963585895.1 Sepioteuthis lessoniana
AAATAGAAAAGCTGCAGGACTGGACGAAATTCCCCCGGAAGTATGGAAGACCAGACAATTCGACGACATACTGCTCCGACACTGCAACGCAGTATACAATCAAAATCCGATAGATAGATGGACGAAGGGATGCATACTCCCCTTCCCTAAAAAGGGGGACCTCGGATTAGCCAAAAACTACCGAGGCATAACACTTACATCCATAGCTGCCAAAATCTACAATGCCCTACTACGAAACAGAATAGAACCCAAAATCGACAACATACTTAGAAAAAACCAAAATGGCTTCCGAAGAAATAGATCTACGACCTCACAAATATTAACCATCCGCAGAATCCTTGAAGGTGTACGGGCAAAGAACCTACAAGCGACATTAATATTTGTCGACTTTACCAAGGCTTTCGACTCCATTCACAGAGGAAAGATGGAACAAATCCTACTAGCGTACGGCATACCTAAAGAAACCGTAGCGGCAATAACGATTCTCTATAGAAACACTAAAGTAAAAGTACGATCACCAGATGGAGACACAGAATACTTCGACATAGTAGCAGGAGTACTACAAGGAGACACGCTGGCTCCGTATCTCTTTATCATTTGTCTAGACTACGTACTTAGAACATCGATTGACAAAATCAAAGAGAATGGCTTCGAACTGACGAAGAAAAGAAGCAGAAGATACCCCGCAACAACAATTACCGACGCCGACTACGCCGATGACATAGCGATACTGGCAAATACACCTGACCAAGCCGAAACACTTCTGCATAGTTTGGAACGAACAGCAGCAAGCATAGGCCTCCATGTTAATGCACATAAAACGGAATATATGTGCTATAACCAAACGGGGGACATCTCCACTCTAGAAGGAACCCCTCTTAAACTAGTAGACAAATTCACGTACCTAGGAAGCAGCGTCGAATCAACCGAAAAGGACATCGAAACGAGGTTAACGAAAGCATGGACAGCTATCAATAGGCTATCGACTATATGGAAATCAGACCTAACCGATAAAATGAAACGCAGTTTCTTCCAGGCAGCGGTCACATCGATACTGCTATATGGATGCACTACATGGACGCTAACAAAACGGCTGGAGAAGAAACTAGATGGCAATTACACAAGAATGCTGCGTGCAATCCTCAACAAGTCCTGGCGGCAACACCCAACAAGACACCAACTGTATGGCCACCTGCCCCCTATCACGAAAACTATTCAAGTTAGACGAACCAGACATGCAGGACATTGCTGGAGAAGCAGAGATGAACTCATAAGAGATGTACTCTTATGGATCCCCACACACGGCCGCGCAAAAGCAGGACGACCAGCACGAACGTACATTCAGCAGCTATGTGAGGATACAGGTTGTTGTCCTGAAGACCTACCTAGGGCGATGAACGATAGGGAGGAGTGGCGAAAGAGGGTCAGGGATATCCGTGCTGCCAGCACGATATGATGATGATGATTATGTATGTTTATATTGATTATTTTAAAGCTAAAAAAATGTGTATTCTGTAATGTGCAACTTCTACAGAGATAACTTGTAGATAGCTGACTATATGAGTCTGGTCATTTGAAAGAAAATGGTTGAGTCTCAGTACTTTTCGAATACATCTTGAAGATGCTTATGTCTGTAAGTTTATTTTTATTCATAGATGTGACTGATGTTGTTCTCCTCAAAATATGGTTTACCATAAAAAGTTTTGTTCATCTTCTCTTTCTTGCTCAATGATCACCTTGTGCTTGATATTTATTAGTAACACAGAATAATTTCAGCTAAAATAAGCAGATTATAATTATAAATTGATCCTCTTGTTAAAAGTATGTTTTTGAGCAACTTGGGAGGAAATCAAATTTTAATATTTACAACATTTTTTAAGTCATAGTTTGTAAGTTTCTGTCAAAATTGTGTATGCCAAACTGTATAAACATACTTTAAGCAAGAAAAAAAAAATGAAATGAGGGGAATAAGACATCCTTTGTTTTGTCTTTGAATAACAGTAACTTGTAGTATGATATTCAAAAATTATTAATTAGCTGTCTTTTATTTTCTGATGAGATGAAAATTCATTAATGTTCATTAGGGAGAGTCTAGAGAAAAATAATATGTATTGCTTTATAACTGAATGGAGTTTCATTTTGATTTGCTTGTTGGTGATTTGTATAGCAAACACATTATTGGGTAAATATTTTTTGTAACTAAACAAACTTTTTATATTAGACATACTAAGATTTTGTTTTCTATTGTTCAATTGCAAATTCTTTAACTTAGTTAGTATGGTAAACTTAAATTTTATAAGAGAGGGTCATGTTGCACTGATTTATTGAGGTTTTTTTTTAATAAGTTTTCATTACATATATATATACAAAGACATATTCATGAGATTAGAAGAAAGAATGTGTTAAATTAATTACTAAGCCAAGTTTGATGCAAGCCAATAACAGGATGACACTTGTTGGTATGTATTTACCCAACTCCTTCATGATAAGCAGGATGCAACACTGTCAATCTTTAAATGGAGTATAGCTAGTCTGAATTCAATTTTCATTTCCTTAGGCTGGTTGACTTTGGTTAAATCCCTGTCTACCTTACTATATACCCATAGCTGAGTGAGAAGGAATGGATTCATACCTTTTTCAATGGCATTAACATGAAATAAAACACAATCAGCTCAGTACTGGGATAGAATTTGGGTTGCCAAAATCATTGCCTCTGATGCTAAAATGTTAAGCATGCTTCCTAACTCATTTTGCTATATTTATTAGATTAAATGTGTGTAGTTTTTATTTAATAAGACTGAATTTGGCTCAAAGTAGTAACAGAGAAACTAGTGTTGGTGTATTCATTAGATAAAAAAAAAAGTATGCTGTTGTTTTGTAAACTCAGTTTATACATAGAAATTTTGAATAAACAAAATTTCACACGAAGATATGTTCATAGATAAGCAACTTAGTGAATTGATGATGTTTTGAGAGCAGTGCAAACATATATATATATATATATATATATATATAGTATGAATGAAAAATAGTGATAAGATTTTGATAGATTTGTTAATCCCTTTTGTTGTTGTCAGAGAATATTTATTTCATGACTGAAAGCCTTATAAATCCCAAGGGATTGGTTTCATGTGAAAATGAATAAAACTTTAACTTAAGGATTTTACTATTCATACACACACACATGTATATATAATACAGTTTTATTTTCTATTAGTGTGTGTATATGTGTATTAGAGAGTCTTGTAATAATTTTTAGTTTTAAATTGTCAACCATGGAAATGGAATCTGCAGTACAAGTTTACTTTTATATGCTTAGCAGTCTAATACAAGTCAACAAGTTATGAATATTATGATTATTTGTATATGGACATTTCTGCCAGTGTTGATCAAATATATTAAGGTAGAAAATATTCTCTTTGTTTCCATAACCCTCACTTTTTACTTGATCATGAATGATTTCATTAACTGACAAGGTCAATAAACCCAACTAACAAAGCTAGGTAAATTGACTCCTAAATCTTGGGAATTATAAAATTCTTCCCAACATCAGAGTGATGGATTTCTCAGGGGTCAATGATAGAGATTTTTTTAACTGTAGGGTTTAGCTATAACTTTGCAAAGATTTTTATTTTCCTGAGCAGTATCTGGTGACATTGCTGGTTATAAGTGACCTTCTAGGTATGAGTTACTTCATTGGCTCTGTGGCTGTCAGTATTACTAGACACTGATTTCTAAGCTGTAAATAACATGTATTATGATTATTAAGTTGTAAATCAGAGGAAGCCATGCGAAACGTAAGTGGTTTGGATATTTTGAGATGTTGATCACTCAACAGATAAGGATGTGTGTGGGAAGTGACAATGATATTTACAAGATTGCTTGTTGAGTTTGTGGATGCCTCGGGAACTTATCTGCTCAGTCTTGATTGAATAATGAAATATCTCTGTTAACAATCTGGGATTTGTAAAGGGCAGCATAAACACACTTGAGAACTTTGATCAGAATGAAAACAGATCATTCAGCTAACAATTATCAGATTGAAATAATGAAATATTTAACAACATCTACAGAGATCTACAATCATAAATTATTTATCCATGAAATTAATTAGAGCTTATATTCTTAATTGAAATGATATCTCTCATCTGTTTATGATAGCAGTTACTTGTATCTTTTGAATGTTTTATGAAATTATTTACTGATATTTATTTTAAATTGCACATTTCTTCCATTTATCTGGTTTATGCTTAATACTTTCTGTTATCTGATGTGCTAAAATATTAGAGACAGTCACCTATTAATATGTAGCTCCTCCCTTCACTTTAACAATGGTAGCTATGCTGCATGACATAGTCTGAGCTGTTAGTTTACAAATGTATTTATCCTGGCACATTCTAGGAGTGTACATAATCAAGTTGTGTTTGTGGCTACAGAGAATTTAATGAGGTTTGAAACGTGTAGCATACATACACAATGGAATTTAAATCTTGCAAGTGTGGATCACTGGGAAAGTACCTGGAAGTCAGCCAAGTATTCTTGGATCCAGTTTTCTGTCACCTGCATATGATATTGGATTAGGTCATCACCACTGGGGAAATATGGCAAACATAAAAGAAGGCAAATGCTCTTCACTGGAACTCTTTAGTTACAGAAGAGCAGAATATGCTCCAAAAAATTATAGAGCCACTACACAGCACTTGAGTGATTGGTGGGATTTGTTACCTTATAGAGTCCCCTTCATATAGGAATGTCCTGGGTGTGTCACTAAACTGAATTCAGTAATGAGGCTTCACTTCTGTGGAGTGTCATTTTACCATTGTTGTTACTTCCTGGTCTTCTCTGATCCATAGTTGTAGTACTTACCCTCCCATGTCTGGTACAAATAGATCAATTCAAAGGTAATTTGCATTAGAGAGGAATATTTGAAACTATGAGAGTAAATTTTATTTAGTAGAGTTACTTGAAACCATAACTGTTTACAAATAATTATCATCACATACTTGAAACAATATAATTGCTTAATTTATGTAAAATCATATCAGTATCAGATAGATATACTTGATACCTTATAACTGAAAACAGATAATTAAGTAAGAATAGTTACTTGTAATCATATAATTAATTATAGATTATCACTTAAAACCAAGTAATTGTGTAGAAATTATTTGTATAAAGTAACTTGAAGGTCAAATTATTTACAAATGCTTATGATTATTAGTTATTTGGAATCATAAAACTACTTGCCAAAAAAGGTCTGACTTTGGCATTAAATAACTCAACAAGGGTTGACATGCGGTAAAAGCAACCAAAAAACATTGGCACCAAAACTCTCCCATCTGCATAAAAGAGCTAGAAACATGACTCATCTGACCAGACAATATAGCATCTGTCTTAGGCCAAAATTAGGTAAATGTAATTCTGTTTTAGGTGACAGATTTTTTAAAATAAATAATACCTAATAATATTTACTTTGATAGTATAATTGTCTAATATAAAAAAATCCCATCATCTTTGGTTTTGAAAAAGATTAACTTTTAGTAAAAATGGGTTAGGGTGCACTTATTTATGGGCAACAAGGTATATACCCACATACACAAATATATTTGTATAATAAAATTGAATATTTATGTGAATATAAGTATACTGATATAAATGAAATAGATTTACATGATGTATAATAGTCTTGTTAGATTATCATTCAGAGTATAATATATTTCCCTTCATTTCTGATTGGTCAGTTCCCAATTCTTCACTTTACTTGGTTCTTCTGTTGTCTTGTGTTGCTCTCTTTATCTCTTTGTAGTCATCTCTCATTGTTTCAAGTTCTTCTCTGGTGGGGTAAAGAATAATAAAGGTATTAATATCTGATGGGGTAAGGAATAATAAGGGTATTAATATCTGGTGAAGTAAGGAATGATAAGGGTATTAATATCTGGTGAAGTAAGGAATGATAAGGGTATTAATATCTGGTAAAGTAAGGAATGATAAGGGTATTAATATCTGGTGGGGTAAGGAATAATGAGGGTATTAATATCTGGTTAAGTAAGGAATGTTAAGGGTATTAATATCTGGTGGAGTAAGGAATAATAAGGGTATTAATATCTGGTGGGGTAAGGAATAATGAGGGTATTAATATCTGGTGGCGGACGGAATAATGAGGGTATTAATATCTGGTGGAGTAAGGAATAATAAGGGTATTAATATCTGGTGAAGTAAGGAATGATAAGGGTATTAATATCTGGTAGAGTAAGGAATGATAAGGGTATTAATATCTGGTGGGGTAAGGAATGATAAGGGTATTAATATCTGGTGGGGTAAGGAATAATGAGGGTATTAATATCTGGTGAAGTAAGGAATGTTAAGGGTATTAATATCTGGGGGAGTAAGGAATAATAAGGGTATTAATATCTGGTGGGGTAAAGAATAATAAGGGTATTAATGACATGTGAAATCCTATTTACCAACCCCTCCGCTCGGGCAGCATATGACACAAGGTCAATTTTTAAGCGGAGTTTAACAGGTTTGAATTCAGTTTTCCTTCTCCTAGACTAGTTGCCTAACCAAGGCTGAAGAACCTAGTCTGCCCTACTATTTACCCATAGCTGGAGGGAGAATAATTGGATTCATACCTTTCCCAAGGGTATTAGTGCTATGTGAAATGCAATGAGTTTCGTCCCGGATTTGAACTCGTGTCGCCGTGTTCATTTCCTACGACGATAACAATTACACCACGGGCACATCCCAAAATTGTGAAATACAAATAGCCTCATCCAGGATTTGAACTTGAGTCACCAATTTCCTTTCCTTCTACGATAACTTATGTTAAGCACACCTAAATATTTATGGATATATAAACAGTAACATATCCAAGTCATCAAATACTTCCCCATAAAAAAATCAATGCATAGCTCTTGTTAGGGTATTTACCAAGTGAAAAGTGCGTATGAGTTATACAACTCTCTTTTCTCTCCAGCTAAGTCCTGTCTCTCATTAGTATTTTGTGTGGTACTGGTAGGTTGATATTGTTTTTTTGTTTTTTTTAGCAAATGTTCCTCAAATAATTTTTGGATGGGATTTGATTGGAATACTTGATATCATATAACAAAATACAAAAAAACCCTGAAACAACTATACAAAAAATGTAAAGATAAATATAGATTGGATGTAATTCCGTAACCACTAAACATAAAATTACTTTCAACAAGTTGACATGCAATTAATCAATTACTCCTTTCAATTTTGCATTTCACTTTGTGCTAATGTCTTTGAGAAAGGCATGAATCCATCTGTTCTCACCTCAGCAATCAGAAAATTGTTGTGCAGACTGGGCTCTTGTGCTATGGAAGGCAACTTGTTTTGAAGGAATACTCTGAATATAAACCTGCTGCACTTGGCTTAAAAAAATTGTGCCACATCTTGCCTGTGGCAGAGGGGTCAGGTAAATACATACTAGTTGCCTTCTAACAAATTACCATCACAAAAAATGTTACATACACAGCAACTTAATGCTTTTAGAGCATCTATACATTCTACAACATTGTTAGACCTTACTTCACAGAGAACCATATACAGGATGTGTTGGGAATGATTTTTTAAAGATTTCGAATTGCCACTAGTCAGGCATAAGTTGGTGAAAGGTATATATTCAAGCAGTTGCAACAATGCTATTTCAGTTATTATCATGGTATAGAATGGTGAACATAGTTTGTATGTTTAAAAAAAATGCAGCATTTACTTGGCAAACCAGATCTATCCCTTTGGAATTAGTTCCCCCAGAGGATATCTGTTATTTACCATACCCATGAACATTAATGGTTATGTCCCATTCCTCATAAATATGTTGGACTCTATTATGAGGGGGTTTAATATGTTGATTAAGTAGTACATCACTAGCAATGGTTTACCTTGTTCACGCCGCTGTATTGTATTTTGTTCATGTTATAAAGATTTCCATTTCATATCCAACCTCGGTTTTAGTTACTTTGAATTCAGTAACCTTTCGTTAGGTTACAACAATATCTGAAGTCTCAAGTCTTTGAATTTAGGCCACAGACAACTGATGAACTGAAAATTCTTAATTTGTCATGAAATTGCAAAAATACAAGAAGCAATGATTTGGTGAGTTGAGAAAAATTTGAAGGTGAGGTTAGAGGAGTGTATAACTCATAAGAGCAAGCATTTAGATGATATCATCTTTATAAACCAAATGATAACAAAGAAAACAAAATGGCAAATATAGTTCTTACTTTGGGGAAAATTAAATTTTGAATAGGATCCATGGTGCATTTATACTGTGTCACTGTAAATGTGAGAAAAAAAAAGACTGAAGCTCTATTTACCAATGAATGAAATGTTAATTTTTTTTTTGCACTCAACACACTTATTCCCCTAAGTTTTCCATTGGTTGAAGCACTGATTAGACTTGTTTTTATATACTGTGAAGCTGCTCTGTCATGTTTCTCTTCATAGTTTCTGTACACTTTTCTCTTTAAGATGATTTTTTTTTCAGTTTAAGAAACAAAAAATCACATAGTCCTGATGAGTATAGAGGATAGTGCACTTGCTCAACTTAGTTTTGCTAAAAAAACACATAATTTAAAAAGTATTCAGAGTGGCTTATTTTTTTGCATCAAATTGGCATTGACTTGTCTAGACAAAGTATAGATATAAAAACATCATCTCTTAATTATATAAGCCAGAGTGGTAGTACCTGTTAGGGTACCATTGCATTTCACATAGAACTAATACTCTTGGGAAAGGTATGAATCCAGTAATTCTCCCTCCAGCTATGGGTAATTAGTAGGGTGGACTAGGTTCTTCAGCCTTGGTGAGGCAACTAGTCTAGAAGAAGGAAAACTTTGAATTCAAACCTGTTATACTCTGCTTAAAAATTGACCTTGTCTCATATCCAGCCCGAGTGGAGGGGTTGGTAAATATGGTTAGGGTCTCAAATAGGTCAGTTTAAAATTATTCATAATCCATAGGACTATGCAAAAGTAAGATTATATAAGCTGCTCAGTTATGCTCACAGCTTCATTTAAATATTAAAAGAATTAGATATTTATTCCAGATAATTTTTTGCTTACATCCCATAAAACATCGCTGTAGCTTTTTCCCCCAAATAAGTAACGTTTCATGTTTAATCCTTTTTTTTCAATGTATAAAACAGCGCAATAAATTTGTAGACATAGAATATCATTCCAATGCCATCTTCTATTGAAGACAAATACTAATATATTTGTCCCTTAACTGGAATTCCAGTGGACAGGAAGATACTCGGTAGTGAGCATTTTCCTTCCAAGTTAAATAATACTGTAAGAGCCTGAAACACATTTACTAAAATTTTATCATAGATTAACTGTATTGGGAAGTTTGGTGATAGGAAGATATGTTGTTGAGTCCCCACTCACTAATCATCAATATTAGCTTTAGTATATCCATGATATATCAGTACTGAATACATGATGGTTGATATTCCATTAAACTAAGAATCCAGAACCAAACAGAACACGACAGAAGGAAAGACAATCTCATTTCCACTGAAGAACATTTAAAAGTATTAAAGAAAGAATACATAAATATCTCCCATCTTTGGATTATAAACACATTGTTCCATGAACCGGATAGGTACAAGAAGAGAAGACTTACTTCCTCAGTGTGAGTGATGCAGCCCTGTGGTTTTACTGTTCTCTGGCAGGATCAGAGACAATGTCTATACTACTATAAGAATAGAGGCAAAAAGTGGGAGAAAATTTGTTTAAAGACTACTGTGTGATATCCAACAAGGCCTCTCAGAGATATAATCTATCTCTGAGAAAGACAATAATTTAATGTCTCCCTTTAACAGTATCCATGCACTCATATTTATGAAAATTACTATCAAAAACTAATCAATATAAAATATAAGAGAGATTCTGGATTAACAATTTCCTTTGTTTTTTTATGTAAAACTTAAATGTAGCAATTTGGTACCTGAATTCATTATGAAGCAGTAATTAATTGTCGATAGGAAAAGCAGGGATCCTTCACTGGTATTGCGGATGAGATTTATTGATGGACATAATCAAAATAATCCCATCAGCATTATCACTTCAATCTAATTTGAAATCTGTTTCACTATCAGCTTGGTGTCATTGCACAAAGGTGGTGCATTCAAGTTTCTTAGTAGAAGAATTGGTACTGCTTTTTTGCAAACCTATGAGTTTGCACAACTTGTTTTTTCGGGCTGTTAGGAAACACATTTTAAAAGTTTGCACCTCATTTTTTGAATTTTAAGAGAATCAGCAGACATATGTATGTTGATATAACTATACAACAATTGAAGATGTTGTTAATAAATACTGTTAAAAGCATTATTAGTCAGGGAAAGTATTACTCATTCAAATAGCACCTAATGATTGTAATTGTTGAATATTTTGAAAGACACCAGCCTTAAGGACATCAACTTTTGCCTAAGAGCTAATCTCTACCATGGATATTTCATTCCAACTCCCTTTTGGCAAAAATGGTTGGGCATTGATTTTTGAAAAAGTGGTATGTCATGTTTGTAGTTTTGATTCCTTCACATGCTTCTACAAATGGGATATTTTAGAATATACTAATAAGAAATACCTCTTTATTTCTCTTTATAATTAATAGTCATTTACTAAGATTACCTTAGTTAGGCACAAGGCCAGAAGTGTTTGACACTGAGTGAAAATTGAACTCAACTATTGTTTGTTAGTGTAGATTGAACATCATACTTACCTTCACAGGAACGTTGTGACTACCATCCAGTCACCAGACAGAAAAAAGACAGTGTGTAACCGAATGTACTTTTATTTCCAAATTTTTAACAATACAAATTCAAATTTTGGGGATCATAAAGCCCCAAGCTTTTTTGTTGGAGAGGGGAAGAAGAGCAGCTATGCAGGAATATGTTATCTTAGGGAAACTAGCTTCCCACAATCGCTGACCCAACCACTCAATACAATAAACATAGTCATTCTTTGCCAGGCAACTACCAAAATACCACACTTGCTCCGTAAGAAAACTCTACAAACAAAAAAAAAAAAAACGGTAAAAATGCATGATTTTATTTACAGGACCTCACGCACCAAGAGCAAGTTATCTCGAATTGATCTTCCCTTCACAGCGTAGTTCTGTTCAGGTCCGATCAAATCACTAATGGCAAGTGGCAAATGGTTCGTTAAGACCCGGGCCAAAATCTTTAACTCTGTGTTAAGCAGAGTTATGAACCTATAGCTGTCTAATTCCTCCCAAACATGCCTATCACCTTTCTTCAGCAATGTGATCACACTCTGGTTAACGCTTCCAGGGATGGCTCCTTGGGCGAACCAGTGGTTGAACATATGGCACAGACATGTGCAGTAGTCTCTGTTGAGGCCGACCTGCTTCAATGCATTCAGTAACCAACCCCTTGCATCTAACTGCTTCCGCTTCTCGAAGGTGGGGGAAGTCGGCTAAATTGCGACGAAATTTCTTAACCGGGAGGTCAGGACAACGAGCAAAGCGATCACAGAAGTGCACCCGAAAGGCCTCGTACATCTTACTATTCGACCCGAGCATGCGCCCGTCTGGGGACTTGAAAATGTATGACGGTTTCTCTATCGGTATATCAATTTCGTCCTCAGGCACAAGGGTGTTGCATTTCACAGCTTCGTTGGGAACTCTTTTAAACTTATATCTAACTACGTATCCCTTGTCCCATCTAGCTAAATTTACGGCTAGGGAATCTCCGCCTTCCAGTGCCCGGGAAAGCTTATCTTCTCAAGATTTTGCCATCTTGGTCTTATCTATGTTGAGCTGGTGACCGTATTTGAGGGTGAAATCTCTAATCCTATGTTTAAGAGATCCCCACCACTTATTACCGTCACCACCCCCACTTATGCCCACTGAACTAGGGATTCCAGCTGGTCTCGGAAGTCCGATATCTCCAGTCAGGAGGCTAGGCCTATTAGCTAGCCACAGACTGACCCTAACAAGTCTATGGTCAGTCTGTGCCACATAGTAGAACGTAGGACACGTAACAAAATCAGTGTCAGCTTTTCTAACTAACATTCTGTCCAGATAAGATCTCACACGGACCGCGGGTGAACTAACTTGCCACATCTTCCTCCCTTGGGGATCCAGACGAAACCTGTCAACCAAGTCATGGTGAGCCACAAAATCAATCAGGCTGCTTTCACACCTTCCCGACCAACTAGCTCCCCTTCCAACCCTGTCTATCTTGGAATCATTGGTACATAAACCGCAACAATCTGGAACTCGAAACTTTTAACAGCAACATCAGCCACAACCAGCCGGGCTCCCGTTATCTGCAAGTTCAAGATGTACATCAGCATTAAGGCGGTGTCTAATTAGCAAAGAGACCCAACGCTGTTATGACTGCCGTATGCTGAAAGGACGACATAGTAATTCTCCAGCACCCGACAGTCCGCAGCGCAAGTGAAGTGAGTCTCTTGCACTGCAGCACTAATCCTACTCAGGTTCGAGAGTTCACCAAGCAGGTGCACACACTTGCTTGGATCCCTCAGACCCCTTGCATTCAAAGTGGCAAGAACTTAAACAAAAAAAAAAACAATAATAATAATGTTATCCCTATCGCTATAAATGGCGACCTTCCTACTTAAGAGAACACGCAACCACATATAAAAACAAACTAAATATACCACTACAAAAATGGAAATTAAACCTAAAAACACAATATAAACTCCTACACACCTACCCTAAATTCTTCATCACTGAACCAAACAGTTGCTAGAGATAGAAGCCTTAGTCACTCAAAAATTAAATCTTATGGTCCATCGGATAACATTCGTATCAATGTCACAGCATGAAGACGAACCTATTCAACACTAGTAAAAGTCGGGGTGGTCATGCTGAAGCATTTGAGTCGGCACTACAGGACCAAACTGCAAAGATAGATACCTACAGTTCGAATGCCAACTCATCGCAGACAGAAGAACAGGGCTGCATGGAACAATAGAGGTGATATTGACACTAGCACATCTGCTACTTGCAAGTATAACATTGCTGAACAAAAATCCCGTCAAGTCAGAATAGGTTGTGGTAGTCACTAACATGACACTTAAGGAACAAGTTCCCGCCATTTAATGTGTCCAGCATGGGGTCAAACGTCCCACACTCGTGGAAACCCAACCATTTTTCGACAGTGTGCTGGACAAAGGAACATCGCCGAGCGGTGATAAAATGTTTCGAAGGTGATGAGGCTCCCATGAATACTCTGATTTTCCATATCACGTTCAACCAAATAAGGGTTCACATTCATATCTCCAGACGGTGACCGGGTAACAGAAATGAATGTATCCGTAATCCTGTTTTCACCAAAAACGGGTTGTGAATATTCTTAGTACTACACTAAAGGTTTTCCCCGACAATGGTTCCACTATTTGTCTTGGGGTACCAAAACATTTGCTAAACATGGGTCTCATAGAGTATAACCTTGTCTTATCAAGGAAGATCATTCGGACAGTGGAAGCTTACAGGCTCATGTGTCACGGTTGACTGCCTGTTGAATTTGTGGTTAGAGGAAAAACAACTACACAAACCCTCTACATATACAAGGACATCCAGCGCCTTTATTTCAGCAGAAAAGCCTACATTGATGTGGGAATATTGTATGAAAATTTACCAAACCCTTTAGCAGACAAACAATAGCAAGCTTAAGAGCTGGCTCCTGAACAAATTTTGCAAAGACAGCATTCAATAAAAACGTGGAATTCCTAGATATGTCCAACGCTACTGCCCATATTCACCTCACAGAGGGAGAAGTCCCTAAAGCCAAGCACAACCCAATTCCCGTGCCTTTCGATTTCAAAGAACCACTAAGACTAGCTCTTTGTAAGGATATGGAAAGAAGTATCACAGCTCCTGTACCCGTGGGCATGCCTAAAGAGCGGTGCAGCACAGTGGTCATAACTGCTAAAAAAGAATGGTAATCCACCGAGAACTGTAGATTACCAACTCCTTAAGTCTCAATGCAGGCGGAAAACCCACCACACTGGATCGCTATTCCATTTGGCACTGCAAGAGCCGCATAGAAAATATAACAGTCAAAGGTACCATTCAATCCCCTTAGACAAAGAGTCCTAACCATTGACAACCTTCATAACTGAGTGGGGAAGGTTCATGTATCTTCAGATGCCTCAAGTTATCTTGCATCTGGAAACGCCTAAACTCGCAGATATGACTAGATAATCAAAGATATCCCACGCAAGGTGAAGACTGTAGACGATACCCTACTATATGGAGGGAGCCTTTTATCACATTTTTTATTTCCTGCTCCAATGTGCGAAGAACGGAATTCTACTCAACTCAGACAAATTCCAATTCTGTCAGGATGTGGTGCATTATGGAGGCCTCCTGATAACTCTTTCTGAATCCATGATACAGGCGATACTCAACTTTCCGGTCCCAGGGACAATTACAGACGCCAGATTATGGTTTGGACTCATCAACGAAGTAGCCTGGGCATACTCATTGGTTTCAGTCATGAAGCCTTTTTTAGACCTTGTCAAAGAGGACTCCAAATTCGCTTGGAACCAAAGTCTTGAGGACGCATTTAAAGACTCAAAGCGAGTAATGATTGACCTAGTCCAGAAAAGTGTAGCCACGTTTGACAAGGACCAAGTAACTTGTCTTGTTCTAGATTGGAGCAAAGAAGGGATGGGTTTCCTAAAGCATTACCAATGCACTGTAGAAAACCTTAGGTTGGCGCCTGATATTTGCCGGCAGCAGATTTTGTGTAGATGCTGAGCGTAGATTGCTAGCAGCAATAGAATGGGCATTGGAGAAATGCCGTATGTTTGTCATGGGTTGCCCAAACATCATAGTGAAGACTGAAGGCGATCGAGATCTGAGCAAGATCCAAAATCCCCGGCTTTTTCGACTGAAGAAAAAAACCATCTAGCACTGCCCCGGGAAGTATCCTGGGGCATTAAGAGGTTCTGACACAGTTTCCCGTCACCCAGTGGCCATGTTGCAGGCCCTCCTCGATGTGTTTCTAGCTAAGCCCTCACAGTCAGATATTCTGGAGTCTAAGTGATATGACAGTCAACAGCCTTAATGGCAACATTAGCAGGCAGCAATAATATAGCCTGTCAACAGATATCAAAAATATGAAAAATTAATGTGTGATACAGCAAGACTTCTCTATGACACATAATCTTACTGCAACTGAGGCTCGTGAAT
This sequence comes from Sepioteuthis lessoniana, assembly GCA_963585895.1. Lineage (NCBI taxonomy): Eukaryota > Metazoa > Mollusca > Cephalopoda > Myopsida > Loliginidae > Sepioteuthis > Sepioteuthis lessoniana. The sequence goes on from CAUZXS010000173.1 coordinate 85,217, forward strand.
ATTGGGAGGTGAGGCGTTGTGTCAGCACTGACAATGGCTTGGTCTTGTTGGATCGAAGGACTGTCATCCTCAGAACTCAACGGAGAAAAGTTCTGCACGGCCTACATTCCGCACACCAAGGCTTAGTCGGCATGAAAGTATGAGCCAATGAATCGGTGTACTGGACTGGGATGGATGCCTCAATCAGCAGGATTGGGCTAATTGCATAGTATGCTCAAACATTGATTCTAGTCAACCACGGGAGCCGATCTCCTGATGGGCTATTCCTGCAGATTGTCATGGATCTCTTTTATGTTGAGGATCGTATATACCTTGTATGAGCTGATAACTGGCTGGCTCATTTTATATCACTTGAACCACAGACAAGTAAACGCCTCCAGGATCATCTCAATCTGTCGAGAGATATTCCAGAACTATGGTGGACCACCCTTCCCATCCCTCCCATTTAAGGAATTGTAACATCCCCAAGGGGACCACCCTCACTCAGTGTTGCTCCCCTCCCTAAGCCAATTCCTCCAAAAATCCCCAGGACATTGTCCAGACTGCACCCCCGTAATTGACCTGGTTGAAAGGAAATAATTTCTCCCCAAAGGCAATTACGCCCACGAACGGGGTGGTAGAAAGGGAGATGTAGATTGAACATTATACTTACCTTCACAGGAAGGCTGTGATTAGCGTCCAGTCACCTAACAAAAAAGACAGTGTAACCGAAGACTCTCTGTTGCAACTATTGGACATCATATGGATAAAGATATATATACCAAAACAAAACGACCAGCCAATCAAAAGCCAAGGAATACGTTCTTCCCTTATGCAATAATGGAACGTTCCTGGTGCTATAAGTGCTAATACTTTTAAGGCTCAGTCTTCTCCTCTGAAAAAAACATTGTTGCTCAGTGAAAATCCTACTGTTAACCAAAGCCAGTAAACAAAGTGAGGTGTTCCCTTTTATGATAAGAATGGTCCAGTATGGCAATTCACATAGATAAATGACAGTTATTTTGACAAGATGATTATGTTATATGTGCTTTCTCTCTCTCTCTCTCTCTCTCTCTCTCACACACACACACACACACACACACACACACATACAACTTTATATATGTTATTTGTTATGCCTTCATGAATCATTCAACATTGTCCAACAATGCCTCATCATCTTGGGTCATTTCTTCTTATGGATTTTCTCGTGGGTCATTATCAGAGATATAATATTTTGTATTTACCCACATGTAAATAGATAAATAAATATTCTTTTTTTACCCACCTCCATTGTTCATATTTGTGTGATCCATATATATATAATATATATATATATATCTAAGTAAAGTTACCGACCATAGTTGAGGGCAACCAGAAAGCTCCCTTTTCAATTGCTACTACACCAATGTGTAGGGGAGGGAGCTACTCCTTTCCATGGATTGCTCCACTTTACCCTTGATATGTACTTTATATTGCTGAGTGTTAAGCAAGGAGGTATCAAGTACCATTTTAAAAGTCTTTGGTATAACGCGACCTGGGACTGAACCCAGGTCTCCCGGATCATTGCTTGACGCGCATGGTGTTTGGTCTCAATGTGGCATCATCCATCATGCAGACAATGAGCCGGTTGTGTGTGTGTGTATATATATATATATATATATATATATATATATAGGCAAGAAAATATATTGTCTCAATAGAAATATTTTATTTTCAACAAGCAGATATCAAAGTAGTTAAAAAAATAATGAAGATTAATTCTATCATTCAATGACATAACCATTAGCATTGACAAATAAATCAACATAAAGAAATTTTTTATTTCTTTCCAATATATTTCTGGGGTTTTTGATGGGAGGTAAACTGAAAAACCTAAAGTGTTTCCTTTATTTTTGAATCTCTTGTTACTAAGAAAATGTTCAGTTACTTGAAACCAAATGATAATCCAAATGTATAACACTTAGAATGTGTGAAGGATGTAAAATTTTGCCGTTAAATGACTTTTTTTTTCTCTTAGCACTTTTTTTGTTGATTGTGGTTTAACATTGTTATACGAAAAAATGACACTCTTTCAAATTTCTTTCTCAATGATCCTCTTACTCAAAAAAGAAGTGCTACCATATATAATATACACAAAACCCTCAGTGAATGAAGTTGTGAATTCATTTAGACTTAAAACCATTGTTTTAGCATTGATTAGCATTCAATACATTTCTTTTCTTGGTCAGCAGACTGAAAAAAAAATAGTAGAATGTTACCTTCAATTCTCAAGTCAGTTCATAAGGAATTTCAGTTGTTGTTTCAGATTTCTCTGCAATTTATTTGAGATATTCATACTTAAACAAGTTACATTTTTCCATTCAGCTAAATCTCTGCAGCTGTTAGAACAGATTCTTTTCCAAAGACTTTGTTATCCAAAGTGTTTTGTCTTTCACAGCAAGCCTTATCACAATGATCAGTCACTCTCTTTAGAAAACTTCCTCAACATCACAGTTACTGCACCTGGGTACATAACAACAACAAAATATTCATTGTCTGTGTCAAATCACTTTCTTTATGAAATTCATGCACTTGTGAAAATAATCCTCATTAAAGTTTTAGTTTCCCCAGGAGGATTAAGGATAAAACATTATCATAATAAACTATTAATGATGCACAACTTGATCTCATTACTTACTTTTTAAAGTTGAATTCATGTAGATATTTTGTTTTAAAATTGTATAAATGAAACACTAATTTTTTCAAGTGTATTCTTATATGTAAATATATAAGATAGTTGTATAAATATCTGCATAGATCTTTATATAAGTGTCTCTATGGAAGTAAGTCACTGTATTTTATATAATATTAAATTTTACTATAAACAATAGGCAATTCCAAACTTGGTAATGTGACACTGTATAAATAATTATCCCAGGACGAGAGTTCATTTTTATGCGTATGTGACTTCGAGGGCAGTCTGGCACTTGACCCTCAGCAAAAATAAGTCCTCGTCAAGACTCCTTTCTCGGGCATATGGTAAACTGGCAAATAATGTGGAGGTTAATTTGGGGCTAGACTGATCTCCGACGATGGCGTGGGAGTTTCCAATTTATTTTCACATATCCCACCAAGTCTCTCGTTTTCTAACCCCATCGGATAACGGAAAACTTCAAGGTTAGAAAATATTAACTGTAATCAAAATTCCCTTATAATGTTTTAAGATGAATAGCGAGAATTAATGAAAGCGATACGAAGCTGAAACAGTGTTCGAGGTTTTGGAAGTCGAGTCGAAGTGGTATCAACCTATTGGAGGGTAGTCAAATTATTTAACACGCAAAATAAACTGCTGGATGTTCACCAATCAGACATCAGCAAAATACTGCGCTTTTCCCCTTAAAACTTAGTCTCTTTTATATTCATCAAATCACGCCACTTCACGGAGGCTTGTCTCGTTCTCCTCCATAAAACAAGTCACACCTCTTGCATCCTTTTTTTCTTCTGGTTTCCATGTGCCGGTAGCAGAGAGAGCACACCTGTTTTTTCGAGGTAAAATTGTTTGTGGCATTACTACTACAAACAGATATGTGCAAAAGAAGGCGACTCGATAGATAAATAACACAACCAAACGATTTCAACGTAAGGGTGCATTTAAAATATAACGAAGTTTTAATAGGTGACGACCAAACAAATAAGATTTAAGAAATAGTTCCTTTTTCTTTACTCTTTTCTTTTTAAAATACCGGCTATATTAAGTCAGCAGGCAGTATAAAACATCAATGTCTCTCAACAGTCCTTTTCTTCTTTCTCCTTTTTTCTTTCTTTCTTTTTTCTTTTACTTGAGAAAATGCTTAAGTGGCCGGGCTGAAGCATATAACAAAGTTCATTCACTAATTTACTGTTGATGAAACAGAATCCTTTCAGTTTCTCTCCTTCTTTTTTGAATACATATAATTCCACTATTTAGGAAGGGTAGAAGGAAAAATAGTTTAAGTTGTTCTTATCTTTTCCAAGGCTTAATTTTCAGGTTCCTTTCTTTTACAGGCGAGTGACATCCCCCAGAATCGGCTGAATCAGCGCCTTTGACTCTTTTTACAGGGGATTCCCCGGAGTTGGCTAAATTGTCATCTGTCTTTCGCCAATGTCTGTCCAGAACTAAACTTTCTTTTCCGAATTTCCTCTAACGAAAAAGATGGCGTTTGGTCTATGGGCCAATCATTTGGCTTTTTCCTTCTCCTGCCATTCTATCCGGTTATGATATTCGAGTGACTGGTTTCTTTCTTTGTCCAACAAATTATTGGTCATGGAGCGCAGGTAGCTTTAACCTTCATTCTCCTACTGTTTTAGCGGTCAGTCTTAGCGACTGTTGATTCAAACCAAGAAGGGTAGGAGAATTGACCTCCCTTTCCCTCTCTCGGTAGCATACTACGTCACAGTAATATAATGAAAAAATAATAAATCCTATGTTGATTATTTTTCAACCTTGAATGATTTTTTTAAAAATCCAATTAGCAACTGCCATCTTTTAAGAAATTGATTTAAATTAGTAAAATGATTTTCTTGGGTAACACTTCTTACTATTGATGTTGAGGGTGATCAGACTCCAAAAATTGTTAATTGAAATTATATTCTAGCTTCAGTCATCTTATCAGGAGAAGGTCAATTAATCAAGATGAAGCATATGTTGAGGATACTGTTTGTGCAGTGATTTTATAAATGGTGGCTTCAAAATGCATGTTTGTGTCAGATTGGGCTTAAAACCTTTGGTTGACTGAGACAATATTTTGTCTGATCAGGATGTTTCTTTTTTTCTGGTTTATTCATCTATTATTAAACAGGAACCTAGATTTTTAAGCTATTAGAGTTGTTGAATTTCTATCTTTTATCTCTTGAGAAAGTTCACTTCTTACTTGGCTATTTCACATTAGCTATATAGAGTGCCTTAGGTGAAGTTTGAGTCTCATTGGGTGCCCCATTAATATGGCCTTGTTCCACATCCAATCAAAAAGCTTTGTGAATTACTATATATATATATAATGTTTTCCTTCCTAATTTTGTCAGTCTCATAACAATAAGTTTCATATATTTTGAAAAAAAAATACCTTTTAGATGAACAAAGTGAATAGAATGGATGAACAGCCCAGCAATTTGGTGCAGTTAGAAGATCCTACTGCAAATGGGAGCAATTTATTAGTAATTTTTCATATATTTTGAAATAGAGGAAAATTTTTTTCCCCTTTACCTTCCCTTATCAACTTCCATTCCTATGTCATGAAGCCAATTTATGGAATGTGTGAGGAATATTGAGTATTTATTAGTCCTCTTTCGTCTATTCTGCGTGGATGTTTCATCTGAATATTGTTTTTTTTTTCAAATATGAGAAACTTAGTCATAAGACGGACATAAGGAGGTGAGACAACTATTCCTGTTTTACTGGTCAGTATTTGAGCACTTTTCCGATTTAAAATGAAGTTTTTTTGATTTGGTAATTTGAAAAAATCTTTGAGTGAAACAAAAAACATCGTTTATCGATCACTAAAAAATTAATTTTTTCAAACGAAAATTTTTCTTATTTCTTAGAACAAAATAGATTAATTTTTATTTTGTGTAAATTTTTTTAAAATTCTTTTACCCTCAAAATACATTATTGGTAGGTACAATATTCTTCGTTTTAAACATTTTTATGCTTTTTACTTCTTAAAAAAATGAAGGATTTTTTCTACGATTATAAAATTACAAAACCATTTTTTGGAAAACCATGAAATTTAAATTTGGCTAATGGAATTCGTATGATATTTAAACATGGCAGGTCTTAAAAACTGAAGTGATCGTCTTTTATGTTTTAATAAAGAACTGTGACGAGTTAGACAAATTGATTGATATTATTATTATTAAATTATATCAATCAATTAGAAAAAATAAAAAGAATAAACTTTGTATTTTTCAAACTTATTAAATTCTATGCTCGATTTTAATGCTCAATGACATTTCTTTTCTGAGTTTGAGGGGTATGAGGCTTGAAGGTCACGGGCAAAGGGCAAGGCTGTGTTGCCGTTGGATATCTGACCCCATATTTTGGTTATTTTATTTTACCCCCACGTTGTCTGGTCGGTGTAATGCCTTGCCCAAGAAAGTCCCCAAAAGAATTATACAAAAGGAAATACCGAAACAGATAAGAGACGAAGACATTTCTTTTATACTTTCCTTTATTTACTGGTTTCAAGAAGCATTCCATGTATGAGGGAGTTTGTCCTGAATACATTGAAATGGTGAATCCTCCAGTTAAGGTGTCAAAAATCGTTTTCATGTATGTATGTATGTGTCTGCCTTTGGTATTTCGGACTTCCATAAGGGTTAGTTTCCTTTTGGAAGTTCGTCAAAGTCCGGTAAGGGTTAGTTTATTGTTTATTTGTGGGTCTTGGATATTTCAGCATAATGCTGACCGAGAGAGAGCAGCTACTGGGTGAAAGGGACTAACCGACGCTACGTCCAAAGACTTATGCGTGGTACCCAGACACGTCATCAACGATGTTATCAAAACGCTGGTCACAGCCTGAAAGAGAAAGAATGCCTGGTCCCCTTTGTCAAGAGGAATGCCTTTTTTTCTTTTATACATTCGCCATCTCCTTTTCCTGTTAGAGACCTCTGGGAGTTTCTGCAAATTTAATAGTTTTCTTTTTCTTTTTTTTAATGTAATTTAAATTTTTTAAAATTTATTTATTCGTTCCCTACAAGTTATAAGTCAAACATATACACCAATACCGACACGAATCCTTCTCATATACATAGTCACAAACTCATTTATTTTCTGGCAATACCCACTGGCCAGGGCAGCTGATTGTCTTTTAGGGGTTATGAGAGAATTGTTGTTGGTTATTTTGTTTTTATTTTTTTAGGTTTGTATATCTGACTCCGTTGGTTTTCTTCTCAATCTATTTTAATTCGTTGGCATCTACTCTTCTGTGAAGGCTGCAAAGATGTTAGATATCTTTTAAGTTTCAACTTTATTTTTAGGCCTTCACACGACTACTCTATAGCGAGTAATATCTTCCTGGAGTATTTGAGTATAGTCGTTTCTCAAAACAAAAAACAAAAAGAACACCTTGAAGTGCACGAGTCGTTTTCGGGGTAGGTATGTCCAAATTCAGTATTTTCAGTTGTGGGTGATGTCCATTTGGTGCTTATAATGTAGATTGCTGTTAGCTGAGATGGCTACTACTGGAGGAAAAATGAGCCAGCGTGCTGCTAAGCGAACACATGGTTTTCCACACGAGCAGCAGGAGAAAGTACGTCTTTCTAATCCAACTGTTCACTGTTGAATGAGACCGAGTTTCTCTCTCGTACCCTTAAGTTTCTTTCAGGCATGGGCAGTTCCAACTTCCTGTCAGGGTCCGCTGGGAACTTGAAAATTTCATAAATTTACATTATTTTATTTATCTTTTTTACTTTTCTAATCATGACAGTCTAGTGAGAACTGTCGCTGTAAAATCTTACACCCGGCCTAGTGGGCATTTCACGAAAAGGAGGAAGGAAAGTGTTATGGGGACATATCCTACCATACCCCAAAGATGGACTCGTCCAACCTAAACATATTCCCCGAGCTTAGCTCGCTCGGGAGAGACAAGTTTCTCGTTCCTTACGAGACATTTGACAGACGGACTGCAAGCCGAGCACGGCTAGTACTTCCTGTGTATGACTTCCTTTTTCTGCTAATACAATAACGTTTACCAATCACCCGTTGTTTGAGATATTCTTCCACCGATCTTATCTGAAGACCACAGCAGAAAGAAAAGACAAAAGCAACGGACTTGAGACAGCATAACCATAAGAAAGTGAGGTCTGTGACTTTTTGGCACTTTGTGTGTTTGTAAATGAATGTATCACAAGAGCCTTGTGAAAATCCCAACAGCTACCAAAAAAGCTGATTCGTTGCTGGTCATTGTCTGGACTGACTCCTTGCTGCCCTCTGACTGTGACTAACTAACAAGCCAACTTTCACTGGTCACCGTCTTCACTGCCCTGAGATCCCTCTCTGACTGACATGCCAGCTCTCCTGGTCACCTTACCTTGGTCCTTCCACCTCCACTTCACGCTAGAATCCCGAAAATTCACTCGGACATAGCTCTTTGTCTTCGGCATTATTCAGTCTGAGGAATCTTTTTGTCTAAATTAAGCGTGGGTGGTCTTGGCGCGAAAAAGTCCCAACAATTCGGATATCTATCGAAACACACACACACACACATATGAACCCAATTATTCTCCCTCCAGCTATGGGTAAATAGTAGGGCAGACTGAGTTCTTCAACCTTGGTAAGGCAACTAGTCTTGGAGAGTGAAAACTCTGAATTCAAACCTGCTAAACTCCGCTTAAAAATTGACCTTCTGTCATATTCTGCCCGAGCGGAGTGGTTGGTGAATATATATATATATATATATATATATATATATATATATATATATATATATGCACATTATTGTGGCACAGTTTGTATGGTTGTATCTAAATTATTTGCGAATAAGACGTACTGTTTTTGTAGATTTTTCAGCCCTAAACTTAGGGATGCATATACACAAAGCTATATAATTAACATTTGCAAGTTATACACAATTATTTGTGTAAAGCACGCACTTAGGACTACTAAATTCTGGAAAAAACCTCCTGTATATAACATGCACAAACTTAGAATTTGTAGCAGTTAAATTTAACTTAAATTTTGTATCAAAAAATATTATCGGTTTGTACGTACTAAAAATAAGTATAAAGTTTACATTGTTTTGAAACATGAAAATTACACATCATTTACATAACACATGAATGTGTTCACACAGAAAGAACAAACTTGGACAAAAATTGCCTCATACAGGTACACCATTTTGTGTAAATACTCTGGCTTGTATGATATTAAACATCCATTCTCATCATCAAAGCGGGTCAACAAGAGCACAGATTCCTTTGACTCTCTTGCCATCGCTCTTGGTAAGTTTTCTAGAGAGCACTCAGTGTCCATTCATAGCTGATAAATGTAAGTTTTTGCTCGTTGGTCATATCTTTCTAGATGTACGAGTCTACAGGAGAATATCACTTAGGAATTTCTTCTTGCTTCTCCGGTTTGCAAGATTGGATTTAAATAGCCTTAAAACTGCAGTCTGCAGTATCCTTGTGAAGTTTGCGTTTAGCTTTTTCTGCAAGCATTTAATCAAGTTGTGTAACCATACAATGGTATTTACACGGCAACTGCTTTGAAGAATTTGCATTTTATTTTATTAGAGAGGTCAAATTTCCCTATCGTTAACCAGTTAATAGCAGTTCATGTTTTACCTGTGCATACATAGACATGACTTTCAGTCGATGAGATATCTCTACCAAGTATATGAACAAGTCCACTTATTTTCGATGCTTGCCGTTTAATGAAGAGATGGCTCAGTCTTGACTGAAACACATGAACTCTATTTTCTCTGAGCTCCCACGCAGACCAATGCATATTGTTGTCTGCTCTAGACTATGCCGCATAGATTGGGCTTATACTTTTGTAAATGTTTTGATAATTAAAGTTATTTGCCATTAAAATGTGTATCTTTTTGCATTCAGTTTTCTTCTCTGATTTTGTGTCGGCACTTGTATTTATTTCGTTGATTTCTGAAGAGAAAATGTGAAACCAACTCCCCCAATGATGGAAGAGTGTACTCGTGCACTTGTTTTAAATGAATCAAATTTGATTAAGTTTGAAGTATTGCAATAACTTAGGTCCTTTACAATTTAAAAGTAAGAAAGTAATTTATATAGTTAGACAAGATGGAACCTTCCAGGATGCACACAAAGAATAGAAGTATTCTTTATTCATTTAATTTTGTTAAAATAAAGTGATTCTTTGGGGATTTTATTCTCTCATAGAAAACATTAATAATATACAATACTTACTAGCACAATGTATATTTTAAGAGAAAATCGCTGATTAAATCAACACGTACTTAATATGAATTTTAAGAAAGAAAAAAGTTTACTTCTTGTGACACATGAAAATTTCTTTGCAGAAATTTATTTCGTGATGAAACTATACCTGATGTCTTAGATTTATGGTTAAAAAATATGAAAGATAAAACGATTGAGAGGATAAGATGTGCAATGTAAAAGAATTAAAGGGATAAAATTTGCAATATAAAGGAAATTAAAAGAGTAAAATTTGATTTGAAGAGAATGACACTTGAGCCAAATTTAGTATTTAACTGGATAATGTTTTAGGGGCTTTAATGTGTAATTTTAAACGGCAAGTTCTGCAGATTTTTAGTTTGGATACTGATTCGAAAAGATAATACAAAGTTTTTTTTTTAAAAAGGAATTTTATACAAAAAAAAAACAAGAAAGAAAGGGATAGAAAATATGTTGCGAATTTTAGTACAATCTGCGGGAACTTATTTAAGAGAGTATCCAGGAAAGAAAGTTATTTGAATTGGAGTATTTTTCTTTGCTTTTTAGTTATGTCGAAATGTTTCAGTGTTCATTTAATTTCGAGTCTTCTTTAAAGTACTTTTCAGCAGAATTCTCGGTTGAATTTTCTTTCAGTTGTTTAACTTGTTAAAATTTCAGTAGTCGATTTTCGTTTAATTTTATTTTTATTTCTTGTGAAGCTTCTTGCCTTCGCAGTTTAAAATATTTATCGGCTATTCAAGAAACTAGTGACGAAACCCTTCTGCTGGCTTAAGTTTTCGTGCCTTTACGGTTGGTCCTCGAATTCCTAATTTCGTTTGATTTTGGTTTTATTTCTTGGGAAGCTTCTTGGCCTTTACAGTTTGAAATATTTATCGGCTATTTAAGAAGCGAGTGACGAAACCCATCTGCTGGCTATTTTTCCTGCCTTCCGGTTTGGTCCACGAATTCGTACTGAGGGTCCCAATAGTAGTTCTCGACAAGTAGTGGGAGGTAGCTTTTTGGTGGCGTATTGTCTGGGATTATTCTTCTCTTTTCCACTGGGACCAAATCAAGTGCCCCACCTGGTCGGCTTGTTTTGTTTTTTTTTCCTTAGAAATAATTCTTTATCATATTTACCCAACCCCTCCGCTCGGGCAGGGTATGACACAAGGTCAGTTTTTTAAGCGGAGTTTAACAGGTTTGAATTCAGAGTTTTCCTTCTCCTAGACTAGTTGCCTCACCAAGGCTGAAGAACCTAGTCTGCCCTACTATTTACCCATAGCTGGAGGGAGAATAATTGGATTCATACCTTTCCCAAGGGTATTAGTGCTATGTGAAATGCAATCAGTCCAGGACTTGAACTCGTGTCGCCGTGTCCACTTCCTGCGACGATAACCATTACACCACTGGCACCTCCATTAGAAATAATTCTTTATAATGGTAAGTGTAGAATCTTCTTTGCATCTGATGACAATTATGTCCATTCTTTTCTTTGAGGAAATATTGAGAAATGATCTCCCATCGATTGTAGTCCGGTAATTGGGATGACCACATGCATCTTCTGACTAGTTGCTTTGTCAACGCTTTTTGCACCATCTTGTGTTTTTAAAGATCTACAGAATATTGTATGGCTTCATTCGTACTTTGACAAAATGTGGCTGGGTCTGCATTTATACGATGTGGAACAAGGAAGATAATACGGTCTTGTTCCTACATCTCTCCCACCTATTGGGAGGTGCTCGTAGTGGGATGGTTACCGTCGTAGGAAATGGACACAGCGACCGGAGACCGAATCCTGGGCGAGAATGTTAGCATTTCACATAGGTCTTACATCCTTGGGAAAGGTATGAATCCAATTATCCCTCCAGCTATGGTTAAAAAGTAGGGCAGCCTGGCCCTTTAAACTTGGCATGGCAACCGGTCTAGCAGAAGGAAATCTCTTAATTCGAATCTGTTAAACTCCGCTTGGAAATTGACCTTCTGTCGCATCCTGCTCGTGTTGGTAAATACATTCATCTCCCCCACCCTTTCTTGACAGGCAGAAATTGCGCATCTTAGGTTTTATCAGGGAACTTCGTTGGGGGATGGCCTACACCGACTGCATCTCGGCAAAATAGTAAGACTCCCCCAACGAGTGTCCTGCATATAACACTAAACAGTCTGATGGTGAGTCTTCAGTAATGCTGGAGCTTTGGGGAATGTGGAGTATCCCTTTATTCCCATTGCTCCCAGGTCCACTCTAGCCCGAAGTGGTAGCACCTGATAGGGTTCTGTCTGAGAGTCAAATGGAACAAGATCTAGTACTTAAGCTAAACTGAATTGTTTGAAACAGAACTGTTTTTACATTTATCTAGGTGTAAACCAATGATTGATTTATCTACAAATATATTTAGAAATCATATATTTGATATAAACGTATAAAATAGATTTGGCATTAAATAACCTACAGTGGTTGATTTGTCACCAAAATAAACTATTTTGATAAAATAAAATTCGGGAATCTGTATTCAGTCAAGTTGTGATGAGGTTATTTAATTCGAATCATTTTGGTCGGATGAGTGTCATATCATCTGACCTCATTCAGTCTCATTATCTCCATAATTTGTTATTGCTTTAGAGAGTTGCTAATTCTACTATAACATCTATATTCTCTGAGAGTTGGACATTTTGGGAGGAGGGGTGTATGCGGAAATCGGCAAACAAGAGCTTCCACCATAGAAAGTGGATCAGGAGAAAGACCGTCAGAAACCCTTTGCCATTTACCCGGGCAATGCTAGATAGTAAAGAAATATCTGAGTGATTTTTCTCTTAGCTTCGAGAGGCAAGGTGGGGTATTTTACTAAGATTTCTGTCTACAAATACTCTCGTTAATAGTTGATGATCAATTAGCACTATTATGTTAAAACACCCAATTATATACATGTGATATCTTTATAATGCCCCGGCGGTGCAAAATCTACTGCTTGTAAATACGATGCGTCAGCCCTCAAGACAACAGATTGGGGCTTTCTCAGTCGGGGATGTACAAAGCTACTATGACTGCAGAAAACTCACGCGTTCTTGGCTCCAGTTTCATGCAAGGCAGATTATTTGGTTTGTATAGAAAGTCTTGACCCCTTTTTTCCAAGCCAATGATTATCTAATTGGATTGCTAAAATGCATTATCAAGGTTTTTATTCCGAGCAAAATGTGAATTCTGTTTGAAAAGGGTCCGAAAAAGTGACAATGTAGGACTGAAAAAATATTTCCGGCTACTTGGTTTACTAACCCGAGCCAAGACCTGCCATTAGAGATATTCTTTGAGATTGAGAAGTTTATAATTGAATTTCGCATCCTTTTAGAAGGAGTCACTCTCGATGGTGTTATCTGAAGGCCTCCGAACTGAACTACATTTCGGCAGGATTGGAATTTATCTTTAATGACAATTTCATTTTTTCGCTGTATGTTAGGTACTCAAATCTGAGATAGCCTGAAGATTCTTAATCGGGGAGAATTGAGTGATAGCCATCCAACACTGTCTTCTTTTTGTTGTAATGCTAATTGGAATGGCAAACTTGGGCGGTGCGTTGTTATTGTGGGATAAGATTTCAAGTGGGCTTTGGTATCAACGACTCGAAGGCTTGTCTTAGTTTATTTATCGTATCTGAGAACTAAAACTTACCCTTGTGGGGGTTGTATGTTATTTGGTTATTTCAGTAGTTGTGCGTCCGTAATTTACATTATTTCATCCACAAATACAACACAAAACTTTACAATTGCGTAAAAGAAATGGAATAGAACACAACGAACATTAAACAACAAACAATTTGATATGCATATAACAGAATATGAAAATAAAGTTTGGCAAGAAGAAAATAAATTTGTTTAAAGGTGTGTGTATGTTAACAGAGTCCGTAAATAAGTCGTTCTTACTTAGATTAAGTTCATAGCGGGTTTTATGATTGTGGCGACAGTGTGTCGCGTTGATAAAAGAAAGTTTGTCGGGTTTTTCTTTTGAATGTGATTCGCCGCCATCTGTAGCTAGGCCATGAACTTTAGTTGAGGAAGGAAAGGGATTTACCAGACAGAGTATCGGCTACTGCTTTACTGGCTTGTGGTTTAGTCTTAGTGTGTTATTTATACCGTAATAGCTGATCAAAGAATCGTCCTAAAATTTTGGCGCGTAGACATTTATTGACCAATCAGATTTGTATTTTACTATTTTAATTTCGTGCCTAAATATTTTCTGTTAGTTCACTTCCGAGCCTAATTTGCTAGAATGTTCTATTCCCTGTTTTTTAGCTGATTCGTTGAAAAATATAAAAATGTAATTTAAATGCTAATGCGGGTTTGATCCTAAATTTCTAGAATGTTCTTAAGTATGTTTTTATTGCTTATTTTAAGACTAGAAAAAATGTGTATCCTATAGACTCCTTTATCAATTGAAGGTTGTATGAACACTTACGTCAAAGCATAGTAACCTGCATGGGATGACATGAGGTTTGTTGGGGGCAAAGCCATTTTCCTTTCGAGGAACTAAGACACTTGGACGTACTTTCTGGTCGTTGAGACAAGAACGAAGAGTTTCAACTTAGCCACACGTTTTATAACGTTACTTTGCCCACGCCACCTAGCGACTATAAAAGTACTAATAAAGGAAATCCTTACATCATTTCCGAGTGAATATAGGGAAGTTTTGCAGTCAGTATTCTTTTTATATTTTTATATTTTTTGTGTTATTAGCTTGTAATGAAGTTGGGGCGGAGATTTCATTTTATCCAAAGTCTTGATATTCATGTTACGGGAATGAAAACCTCAATTTAGCCGGACATAACGAAGTAACCGCACTAGCTAAAAGAAAGTAACCTTTACATCCACAAACAATATTAAAAAAAAAACAAAAGAAAGGTCAAACAAGCACTGCAATAAAAAAAAGATTACCTTAACATTTATTTTCTTTGGAACAAGAAACATGCAGAAAAGTTCGTTTAATATCGACTATGTTTCGTCAGAATTTAAAGTTCAATGTACGTTCGTTCTGTTGGAACGTTTCTAATAGCAATTGTTGATTGACTTTTGTGTTGCAAGAAAAAGTGATAAAGACTTTCGTAGCTTATTGAAAATGAAGGTAAATTTGTGGGGTCAGTCTACTCGGATTAAAAAAGAAGAATAAACCTACGTGTCCTGTCCACCAGTACGATACATTTATGAAACAAACACGAAGAAGTTTTGCTTTTTTTGTAGACAAGAGGAAATAGATTGAAATAATTGCACATTTCTTTACAGGGTGTCTCAAAATAGACGCAACTCATTGATATAATGAGGACTTATTACTGAGACAAGCATAATGGCAGTCATTTGGAATGCGTCCTGTAAAAAATGCATCCTTTAAGGTAGAGACATCAAACCAATGTTGTTTTTTTGTTGTTCAGCTTTCAGAACTTTTTTGAGTTTGTTGTCTCAGTAATAAATAATGATCATATAAATGGGTTGCATATATTTTGACACAGTTTTGAATGATTTTGTCTCCAAATAAGTTGTAACGCAAAATATTTTTCCTCTCTGGTCCAAGGCATTTGTGATCGAGGATTAATAGTCATTATAATATACTATTTTTAAATCTGAAACAAAAAAGAGCACAATGTTTATATTGATAGTGTTATAAGCAGTCACGTGTCCCATGTTTATTGAGACATACTATACATAGAAAAATTTGAAATTTGTCGCCGTGTTATGTCGTAAGATCACAAGTTCAAAAGTTAAGTATCCGCTAATATATGCTGCACACATTATATTGACTTAGTGGATGTGTGGCTGATGTTTGACTGTGTGTGGGGGTGCGGGTATGTGAAATCTGATTGAGGTGGTTCCAAAAAAGTGGACAGAAAGATGGTAAAACTTGTTTTCGTCTATGAATATTTCGCAGTTGACTAGTGTGGAGTCAGGGTAACGAGATGGAAATTTGGTCGGTGTTGCCATGTCTAAGTAGCTAGCTATGTATGTCGTGGTTACTTGAAAGGAGTCTTGTCTTGTGTTCGCATGTTCAGTCGTTGACCGAGTGGGATATTTATCCAACCGCACTAATAGGTTGGATATGACACAAGATCAATTTTTGTTGGAGAAGGGCACTCACTAATCGAGACTTATCCGCAGCCGTCATAAAAAATTATTCCGTCGCTGGCCGTGTGTTTCAGTTGCCGTCGAAAACGTGAATAAATAAATATCTTGATCACGTGACTAGTTCCAAACTAAAGCTTTTATTTCTGCACGGGAAATCACTCCAGCAGCAGGTTTATTTGGAATTAAACTGCGTAGACGACAGCAAAAAGCACAACATCGTGCTCTCTTGTCCAATTTGATTCCAGAAACCACTTATTTAATTTTGGATCCTAATTTTTACTGATTTGTACAAAATATTTTGGTTAACGTGTAGGGAACGAATAAATAAATAAATAAATAAAACTTTAAAAAATGAATAAATAGACAAAAAGAAAACTATTAAATTTGAAGAAATGTAAAACTCCCAGAGGTCTCTAACGGAAAAGGAGATGATGCATGCGTAAAAGAAAAAAGGCATTCCTCTTGAAAAAGGAGACGATATTATCTTTCTCTTTCAGGCAGTGTCCGTCGAACCAACAACACCAATTTTGCTGTCTGGTGTTTTGGGCACCATGCTACGTCACAAGACGTAGCGTTGGTTAGTCCCTTCACCCAATAAATAAAGGAAAGTATAGAAGAAATGTTTTCGTCTCTTATCTATTTCTATCTTTTCTTTTTGTATATTTCTTTTGGGACTTTCTTTGGGCAAGGCATTGCGCCGGCCAGTCAACGTGGGGTGAAACAGTGTAACCAAAATATGGAGTCAGATATCTTACGGCAACACAGCCTTGCCCTTAGCCCCTGACCTTCATAAGCCTTCAAACCCCACAAACGACAGTTTTTGGGTTCACATCCGATTAAGTAGTATTTTCTGTTCCAACATCCAGATTTTTCATTGCTCAGTCGGCTGGGGCTGCACCTCTGCAGAGAGGTAAGACCCCCACACACGCACACACACAACGAGTTTCCTAGAAATGACACAAAACAATCTGATGGTGAGGTTCCAGTGATGCTGGAGCTTGAGGAATGTGAAGCACCCCTTCATTGCCATCCTTCCCAGGTCCACTCTGGCCCGGAGTGGTAGCACTTGAAAGGGCCCTATCTATGAGTTAGATAGAAGTAAACAGTGTACTTTTGCTAAACTGAATTGTTTGAATTAGAACTGTTTGACTAAACTGAATAGCTTGAAATAGAAATGTTTTCGACAAACTGTGTACTTAAGCTAAACTCAATTGTTTAAAATGACTTTTGACATTGAAACTCTACTTAGGCTAAACTGAACTATTTAATATAGATCTGTTTTCACGTTTAACCGCGTGTAAACAAAATTTATACTTATACTAAACTGAACAGCTTGAAATAGAAATATTTTTGGCAATTAAACTGTGTACTCATGCTAAACTGGATTGTTTAAATAGGACTGATTATTTGTATAAAATGGATTTGGCTTTGAACAGCCTGCAAGGATTGATATGCTGTAAGAACCAAACAACCCATCATCCAACTCTTAGAGCATTGAATAGTCCAGCATGTTAAAGATCTCTTTTGTAAGCTTCTCGCGTAAAGCTTAGAAGAGGCGACAGATACGTTGCAGGGTCGATAAATACGTCAATCCCACAAACTTAGGAAAAATAAGAGATTGACGACCAACTAGGCTAGGATGACAAAGAAATGAATTGAATCGAAGAGCCAAGCTTTTATTTGGTGAATCGATAACAATGAAATTAGTTGGTCCGCTCAAGAACTAAGATGCAGTCAGTTGCCGTGAGCAATTGGTCTGTCGCAGGTTTGGAAATGCAGATGCTGTTTCGCTGATTCAATAGCTGGTTGCTGATGTGGCAACTAGTTTGGAGGTGTTTGCTTGGAGACATTAGAACTGTTGCTGCAAGTGTCTGCTGTTTGGTGATGCAGGAGACTGCTGTTGCAAGTGTCTGCTGCTTGGTGATGCAGGTGTCTGCAGCTTGTTGGTGCAAGTACTACTGGAAGCGATACTGCAGGATCTTCCTGCAGTCTAGCTGGCTACGTCGGTGTCGTCTCGAGGTATCAGCAGAGTGGTGTAAGCGAGGAGACGAAAGAGGATCATCTGAAATAGCTCTTAAAAGGGCAGCCTTGTGACTTTCTCTCTCAACAGTCCTTTAGGGGACTAATTTCTGAGAGAGAGCCGTGGTGATTGGTTGGTTGGTTCCTGCATCGTCAGGTATTGGCTGCTGGGTTGGCCAGTAGCTGTGCGTCTTGGGCACCTGCTGCTGATAATGCCTTGGTCGGAGTACTATGACCAGAAGATATACATAGATCTTCCTCGTCTCCAAGACAGCCAAATGTGTATCTTAGATCGTTGATTGCTGTGTTTATATGGAGGTAACAGGTTGCTTCTTTTGTAGTTTTACTTGAAGAAATACAGTGTCGTGGTCCTATGCTAGTCACAGAGCCCAATGTGGTGTGACTACTAGTCACAGTACTTTTTTGGCTGTTGTGTTCGTGACTACCACATTAGCTTCCAACAGTTTGCTTTGTCAAATATTTCCGTGCCCACGCTGTGTTTGAAAGATCCACGAAAGTGGTGGGGACACTATTTAGCCGGATCTTCTTCTGACAGTCAAGTGATACGAGTGGTTAGATTGTCTAACAACTCAGAGAATAGAGAAAACCCGCTGTTAACAAACAATAAAAAATGCTGTTTTTTTTATTTATTGAAACACGTTTGTGAACACAATAAATAACAAGCAAACGATACTTGCTTTCCTGGCAAAAAAAGAAAGAATATCGAGAGAGGAAGAGTGACGATGAGGTGCGGCTAGAAGGACACTAATATCTCTAAAGTCTGGGGCACTGAATTTTTGTGAAGTCCGAAGAATAGATACAGTAAGGAATTTGGTTAGTGTTTTTGTTTTATGCTAATTAGCATGGAGTTCTGCTGTAGCCAGGGAGGTCTTAATGCAACTGAAGAATTTTTGAGGCTAGGGACTTCGTTACCTCTTTTGTCAGAGTTTTCTTCCTGCAACAATTTTCGAAGTCACTTTTTTTTTCTTTCCTTTCTTCCTGGATTTCTCTTCCCTGGTCGAGTCAAAAGTCACCGAGTCGATATTTTAGAGAAGAAATTTTTAGACCTAAACATCTGTGATTGGTCAGCCAATGAGGATCTAGTTTTCATTGACACTGTTTTTGCTCCTCTCTTCAATCAGTCTTGCGCACATGTCGATAACCCCAGCCTCTGACCATTTGGATTTCGCTGGGTGCAATTCTGGAGAGGTCAGGCAGTGCGTTTTGCTTCGCACCCAACGGTAGCACCTGAAACTTTTGACAGCTTTGAAAAATCTAGCAACTTGCTAGCGACCAGGAACCTTTTTTCGAATTGGTAAACTCAGAAGAATTAATCATTATCCAACGATACGATTTTAACAATTTTTATTTTAACAAAATTACTTATGATTAAGAAAAAAAAACCGACTTAAATTGAATTCTGAACGCCTGTATAATTCCTTGTAGTCTCATAAACTTCTTGATTATTGCAAAAGACGGTGATTTTTGGAAATAAATTCAATATTTTTCTGAAATTCTCATATCTATATATAATCGTAGTCAATCGGCTATTCATAACACACACAAAACCCCCCAAACAAACCCCATTTCCAAGAATCGATGAGTCACTGATGCTATCAGCTAATAGCTACCTATATCCTGGTTGTTAAGAAACCTTTAGTGTTTTGGGGAAGTGGTTAATTTCTCTAACACTATAAATTATTTGGCAACACAAATGAATAACGAAACTTTTTTAAACAACACAACAAAGAAAGGTTTATTATCATAGCAGGCGTAAAGGAGTGAGAGTGAGAAAGTGTCCCTGGTTAGTATGTTGGTCCTTGTTTTGTAGGAAGTGTGTGTGAAGCTCGCTGCTGTGTGTTCTTCAGCGATGGGATTCCAAGTGGAATCAGTAGCTGGATGTATGAGAGGTCTGTATGTGCTGCTGGCTAATGGCTCTCTGTCTGTCTACTCATTACCCAAAAAAGGACTAGAAAAAAGAGTTATTCAGCGGAAGAAGGAATCAATGCGTTCTTATTGGATTGGTCAATTAGTGGCCGAATCACTTGGCGGGGGCATTGATTCGCGAAAGGAAATAGATCTGTGGCTGCTACAAACTAAATAGCTCCACAAGACCGTCTTTTAAAAATGATAAATTCAGCCGGTCTTTCAAAGGATAGTCCACAGTCCCAGTTCAACTCTACGATCAAGCCTTATCAGCAGCAGCTGCCCATGACGCACTGCTCCAGGATTCCCCTTAAGCCGATGTCCTGATTATAGCCTGCTGACGACGCAGGAATATTACCAGCCTCTCAGCTTAACAGCCCTTTTCAGGTCTAATTCTGAAAGTCTATTCCAACACCTCCAGAGACGAGACGATGCAGCGGTCCCGACTCCCAGCCTCTCAGTCTAACTGCCCTTTTTCAGGGCTAATTCAGAAAGTCAAACCTAGTACCTTCTGAGACAGCACGACGCACCACCTTCCTACAACAGCAGCTACCAGTCCTGGTGCACTCGAAGTTCATTTAAAGACATAGTAAACTTCGTTTTCAACAAGACTACACTACACAGGAAACTTGAAGAACACGGTTGTCCCTGTGGATTTTACAAAAGAATGAGATGCCTAGGAAAAGAACAAACCCTAAAAATTGGCATCAAAAGGAACTTTGAAATAACATACCAAAGAATGGTATTTTATCAACAAAAGGTAAACTAACAGTAGGTGGTTGACGGCATTGCTTCGAGCAAGTCTATCGTCATATTTTTTATACCCTTCATTTTTTTATTGTCGTTACTTGAATGTATGTTACTTTTGTTAACTTAAATTCAATGTTTTTTACAAGGATAGGGAATAACATGCAAAGCCGGATTTTTAAAGTTTATTTCTCTTGAAATAAATTACTTTGTGAGAACTACTTGTTTTTGGTTTTAAGAAATATAGACGCGTTTCTCCTTCATGTAACAAAAGTTAGCTTTCCCATCCTCCTTTTTAATCTCCCCCTTCGCCAAGCTTGACAGTTACTTCTAGATTTCTAAGTCTAAGCAGAGATAAAGCCTAGCATATTTTTTTGAAAAGAGCACATTTCTCACATACATTACACGCACGTATTGTATGTTTCTGGAGCTACGTGTCACTCTTACATTCTGACTCCAGCTAGCGAGTTATCGGAAGTCTAGAGTACGTATGGTTAAGCCTTTTGTGATGGGCTCCAAACACACCCTTTATTTCGCGTGGGACAAAACCAAAGGGACAGACGTAGTTAGGAGTACAAATCACGTGACATCCCTGACCAATAGGTTCCCGAAACTAATTAGTATACCGACGTCCACCACCTTTTGTTTCGGCAACAAGTGAATCATGATCCTATTTTCTAGAATTTTTTTCTATCACGACCATTTAAAAAATATAGGAGTGTAAATACCTCTAGACATAAAATAATACAAGACAGGTTGACATGCAGTTATTATTAATATTCAAAATTTTAAAAAATCTTAAAGAATTCATCTGGTTAGTTTTGGATCATACCATATGTTTGATAAGTTGTTGGATATCATATGGCGCTACTTCTTTCCCTCGATTCCTTTAATTTATCCTTGATACACATCTCATGATGCTGAGAGTTTTGTAAGGAGACATCAAGTACCATTGGTAGGACTCGACCTAGAATTGAACCCTGGATCCTGGGCCATTTGCGAAAATCTGGTTATACTGACTGATAATTATATCGTTTCTTTTTTTCATGTCAAGTTCGTCTTTGTTAAGTTTCAAGAAGTGCACCAAATTCAACAAAGTTAGATTTAATTCGTCAATTAAAGACAAAATCATTAATATATTTGAATATAAAGTCATGCAATTTTCTTTTATGATGCCGTATGCTTGAAGATAAATAGATATCTCTACTTGTAATTTGAGTAATTCCTTCTTAACAGTAAGATAAAAAGATTTCAAACCAACGCTATAGCCACTTAGAAAATTTCCACAATGTTTCTCTCCTTAACCTTGGGTGGCAACAAGAAATAAATTCGCCTGTTTATTTATTTACCCTGAAAGAAAGTAATTTTAATGTCTAGAGAGTTGCTGGTCCATCCATTTGCAGCAATTATAGTTAAGACCAGGCCTTACCTAAAGCAAGAATAAAAATCAGTTCTAACAGATCCAGCATTCTTCTCTTGAAATACCTTGGCAACAAGCCTTACATTAACAATTAACTTTGGATAACTTTTTTCTGTAAAAATCTATCATTGTTATAATCCTGCCTTCGCCACCACCAGGTAATGCAACTGTGAATGTTATCAAGCCAACTGCAAGGTTCCTTTTACTTGGCATGAGATAAATCTGAAGAGGCTGCAAATAAGAAAAAGGTTTCCAGTGGTCCCTTCAAGACAATCCGTTTTTTTGATAGGCTTCCAGGAATCTACAGCATTTGGAAAATCTAAACCAGGGGCTACTCGGTTCGTTTTGTTCTGTGCCCCACCTTGATAACTAAAAAAAAAAAAAAAATTTAGCCCCCGCTAAATACAGTTGTAAAAACTTTTAAAATTTCTCAATCAGTATTTCAAGCACTATTGATTTGATTTACTATAAATAGTTAAAGTGAATTTATTTGTTTTTGTTAGCAGGGGGAAGCATAAGGTAGAAGAAAGAAAGAAAAACTTTCCAATTTAGTAAGTTAATTAGATCGATGCCTGATATGATCTAACTTAAGTTAATTGGAAAAAGTTGAATTTGTATAGAGAGTAATCTTTTTTGGTGGGAGGAACCAAAAAGTAAACCAACTCATAAAACCAGACACCCTGGTCCGGCGAGAGCAGTGTACTGGATAGGAAGATAAAAGCTGTACAAATGAATCATTATGAACAATCCATACGTTAGGAAAGTGCCAATGTCCTCGTTGATCACTAAAATAAAAAGTGCTTCACATTTAACTGATTGTTTGTAGCAACCAACCAGATGCACGGTTAAAGGGTCTATCACCTTGAAAATGAATTAATAGCCAATTTTTTTCTTTCCACTTTTGTATAAACTGAAGGGTATACCAGAGACTGATCATCTCTGATAGGGTCTACTTGGTGAGGAGAGTATGATGTTGAAAGACCTGAAACTCCCCAATGACTCAAGCAAAACACATCTCTTATGACACTCTCTGGTACCCAAATGTAGTAAGGCGTATATTTAAAGTATATATATATTCAATTACTTTAATGTATAATGTAGTAAAAAATACATTTTATTAACTTATTGGCCATTAACCAAATTTTGCCCAAAGATAAATTTTGTGTTGAAAAGGTACAATATATTACGCATATCAGAAATTTACTTAAAAGTATTTGACCTGTTAAGGAGAGCTCCCTCACACACACACACCATATTGCGTGTCCTGGGCATGACACTGCATCAGATGGTGAGGCTCCAGTTATGAAGGTTTGGGGAGTGTGGAAGACTCTTTGATTGTGATTACTCCCAAGTCCATTTTGACCCAAAGGGGTCCTATCTCTTGGTCATATAGATCTGTTTAAAGATTATTCATATTCACTAGGATTGTGTGCAAAAAGAACAAAAAACCACTTAAACAACTACACAAAAATATATAAATGTGAATGTATAATAAATATGACTCCTTAACCTTTAACCACAAAATAACCCTAGATGTGTTGATATGCCATAAAAATCATTCAATCAAGGAGAAAATATTAAACTAATGACAAATAATTTTAACATATAAATTTTTATATTTAATATGATGGACTATGATAAAATCCTTTTAAATTTACCAAGTCTTTTAACGCACTTAATTCTCAGCTTCAGAAAAAATACCTCTAAATTTAAATTGCCCCACCCACTGAACTAACAATTGAAATTACCAAGTTAGAGGGTAGTGGAATGCATACAGGATAATTGGTCTTAACAAAAAGCTCTTCCTCTATCTTAGAATATATTCATATACTTACTCTAATGAATTTACAAGCTTTATTAATGACATATTGATTAAAAGAGAACTATTTGAAACTTGTCATTTTGTTTGTTTTTGGCAAATTTCCTTTTTACTAATATTTTACTGATAATTTGACACTTCAATGAATTTGTGTAGTTCAATTCCATCATTCTTGATTTTAAAAGAGATGCAGTCAAACATACTCATTTTTATTATTTTGCTTCTCATCCAATACCTATACCAGTCTCATTCCACTCAAGATATCTCTCATTATATTGGTTAGCTTTGAAGTAGGTGAGATATTTAGTTGATTCTGCATTCTTCAAGGACTAATATTAGCCTGGGTATATGAGATAGATTAACACTGAACCCAACAAAAAGAATGTCAAGATGAATGCATGGACAAATATAAGAAGTATAAAAAGAAAGCTACATGAATGTGTCCCAACAGATAAAGTAAAGTTAGTAACCTTAGTCGAGGGTGACTGGAAGGCTCCTTTTTCAATAGCTTCTACACTGATGTGTAGGAGAGGGTGCCACTTCTTTCCCTGGATTGCACCACTTTACCCTTGATCCCTACCTTATATTGCTGAGTGTTAAGCAAGGAGGCAACAAGTACCATTTTTTAAGTTTTTGGTATGACTTTACCTGGAATTGAACCCCAGTCTCCTGGACCATTGGTGAACACTCTAACCATCATGCCAACACATATTCCGTGAATAAGTAGTATATCATAGGAGAACAAAAAAAAAAAAGGGAAAAACACTTACTTGATGAGTATAGATAAGATCACCATGTGGCTCCACTGTTCCCTGGCAGGGTAAGAAATAATATCTCATCTGAATAGGAGTCAAGAATAAACTTATGAGACAGTCATGTAGCTCCCCTACAACCTCCTAACAGATATGGGAGGAGTCTCCATGGCACAGTGGCTAATGTGGTTGACTGCGACATTGTCATGAGTTCAAATTCTAATCACTCAGTTGCATTCACTTTGTAACAAATAACATTGGGTAATGTATGAACCCTCCTTATCCCCCCATCACTATTGGTTACATATTACCACAACTGTCCCCCTTCAAGCATTAAATAACCCATAAAGGTTATCATATCAATGAAATCAAATTAACCTAATGAACTTGTGAATTATCTAAGAGAGATAATTAATTCTTGTATTTTTATACTGATATGTTTGAATGAGTACTGATCTAATTTTATAATTTAAAAGCTCTTGTAAATTTTCACAGTGACTTTCTCTCAATGTAGAATCTTCTAACTAATGGAGATTATCAGTGACTGTCTTATTAGTATGACAAATTATGGTATCACTGAAAGGCTATTTATACTGCTTTTTTTATTTCATAGAAAGCAAACAAATCATAAGACTCAATACAATTTCTGTTAGACAACTGGATATTATAGATTTATAAAACTCATCTCAAACAAATAAAATGTAATACTTTAACTGATGAAATATTTTTTCAGATCAAATAGAAGAAGAAATCATGGAATCTTCAACAAAAAGAAAATGATTATAACTCAAAGGATGTAATGAATAGTTGAACTATTTGATAAATGTTTTTATTAATACAAAATTGTATTATCCATCTATCTGATTCCAAATGTCTTGATTGTGAATTCAGAGAGCATCTTTCAAAAATGGAGCTTTGTCATAGACCATTTTAAAATTCATAGATTGAAATCTGGACTGTTTGTTTGTCATGGCATTGGGTTGATATGTTCTTCTGAAAAAAATCTTAAACCATTTTTGCATTGTGGCAAGATTCATTATCATCCTCAAAAAGAACTTCTTCATCCCCAAAGCCATTTTCAATTTACAAAATAAGTGTTTGCCTAACTTAAGGCTAAAGCATTTAGTCTGTGCTAATATTTATCCATATCTGTAAGGAGAACACAAGGATTCATGCCTTTCTAAAGAGCATTAGTGTGAAAGTAAATGAAAACTACCCCTATTAGGATTTGAACTTTGGTAGAAGTCAAAAGTAACATGGCTGCCTCCTTGAAAAGCTAGCCAACTAAGTTCACCTCTTTTATGGGAGAGTGCATATGCAGCGGTCCACTTTACTAGGATGGACCTGTCCAACACATTTACATTAGAGGTGTCTATTCACCTACATACTCTTGGCAAATAGGCAGTTCAGTTACCTGCTGGTTGCAAGCTGACCAATATTCTACAACATTAAGTGCACATCCTCAATGAACCCTTGCAGATTGACTACATTAAGAAAGAGTCTTGATTTATCTCTATAAACTGGTTAAAAGTACACCAATGACAAGTGAATAGTATATTTTGTGCTTACAAGGCAACTGAGAGTGATATTAAAGGAACATCTATCTCTCTATCAAAACTATTGTACTAAGGATTTTGTGCTGTGATCGTCCTTACAATCACATTCAAAATTGGATAGTATTTAACCCATAGCAGGAGAGATGAGGTGGGGGGTCAAGTCTGAATTACACAAGAATGCTGCGTGCAATCCTCAACAAGTCCTGGCGGCAACACCCAACAAGACACCAACTGTACGGCCACCTGCCCCCTATCACGAAAACTATTCAAGTTAGGCGAACCAGACATGCAGGACATTGCTGGAGAAGCAGAGATGAACTCATAAGAGATGTACTCTTATGGATCCCCACACACGGCCGCGCAAAAGCAGGACGACCAGCACGAACGTACATTCAGCAGCTATGTGAGGATACAGGTTGTTGTCCTGAAGACCTACCTAGGGCGATGAACGATAGGGAGGAGTGGCGAAAGAGGGTCAGGGATATCCGTGCTGCCAGCACGATATGATGATGATGATGATGATGATGATAAGTCTGAAAGTGAATGTAATAGTATCACTGGATTTTGAACTTGCTTACATTGAGGAAGAGGTCCAGCTTTCGAGCCATAATGCCATGGGGACTCTCCATTTAGATTCTCTGGTGGAGTCTTGGCTGATTGCTTTTAACTATTACTAATGTTCTTGGGAAAAGCATGAATCCTTAACTTGTTACCCTAGCTATGGTTAAATAGTAGGGAAAACTGACTTCTTAAGCCTTAGGATGGCAAGCAGTTCAGAATGAAAACACTGTGTTTACACTTATTTTACTGTGTTTTGGGTCACATCATGCTCATGGTGGAGGGGCAGAGTGAATACAATTTTATTCTTTTTATAATAGATTTTCCAAGCTACACTATATTTGTGACATGGTTAACCTGACGAAGAAACTTATTCTTAGAATATCCTTTAAGTTTATGGCAAAAACAGTTGTCAGAGAAAAAATAATGATTAGCTTTGGTTCAGCCCTCCTTTATCTTAGACAAATTCTAAGAAAGGAAATTCTTCAAGTATCTAGAAGAATTCTGTAACTCTTGTACATTTTGGCAAAAATTCTTGCAAATCTCATTTTTAGTTGTATGAATGTATTTGGGAAGTAATTTTAAAGCAATTTTTGTTTAAAATTACCTAAAAAAATTCATATTGGATTGGTGAAAAACTGATAGGTTCATTGAAAATTTGCAAAATTAACAATTTTGAGTGAGAAAAAGAAGAGTCAGTTATGCAATAGTTGTCCAAAGGATAAAGAATCCAATTGTATAATCATCCATTTGGCTATAAGATTTAATGAAAGAGCTTCTAAGTATTTAAAATGATTGGAGAAATTGTGCCTGAAAAAGTCAAAGATGATGTAGCTAAGCCAGATTTATTGCAAGAGACAACAAATATCTCTAATGATTATCTTAGTTGTTTCAAAGAAGCAGTTCATTCAGAAGTTTTCTTGGATTCTTTTTACCAATGGATGAAGATAGGAAAGTTGCATATTTACAATGTGAGAAATTTATCTGTGATTCCCACCTAAATTTTTTAATAGAAATTTGTGTGTAGTGAGAGAAGAAACTTACTTCCTGGATCAAAGTGTGTAAGACAATGCCTTGCTTATCAAGCAGTAAAAAATATGTTCACTTCTGGAGGCAGAAGTTATAGTCTGCCGATCTTGTCTCTCACAAGAAGAAATCTACCTTGCATGTAAATTTCTTTAAGCAGGAACTTGCATAAAAGAGCATGCCAGCAACAGGAGTGGGGTGGTTGTTGTTCTTTGTGGACTGCTTTTTAGACTGACTGAACGAGTTGACCAGAGGTATACTGAGGAAGGGCTGCTAGTCATATGTGTTTTTGTTTTTAGTCAACTGAGGCTACCTAATTGTCTGAGGACTGTACTACTGCTTTTGCTTGGACTAGTTCAACAACTTTGTGGAAACTAAATAAAACTTTTGAGAGTATATGATGAAGCTTTAGTTTGATAATTTGTATTCATATGGGTTATTTTCTTTGTGATGGTAAGAGTTTGAAAAGTGTATTATTGATAAGATAATGTAATAGAAATTATGACTAGTGAAAACGACCATGTATCTGTTTGGCCTGTGTGGAATTATCAGGAATTGAACCTGAGACCTTCTCATAACAAATTGTTGGTTGGTTTCATTTAAATAACACTGTTTCAGCCAATCAGAAGCAGGCTTGGGGTTGTAGCAGGCAATACTTAAGACACATACACAAATTTGGTCAGGGGACACGAAGTCATTTGCCTGGGGAGGTGTTAACAGTCGAGTGTTTGACAGCTGAGATAGAAAGACCCTTGTTTTTGAATCACAGATAAGAAACCTATTCTTGATTGGAGGTTCTCTAAAGAAGATTAAAGTTCATAGTGAGCATCTGCAATTCGAAGTGGAAAAATAATAAAGAATTTAATCCCTTTATACAAAATTTAATGGTTTTGTTAGGGTAACCTGCAAGCAATACAAACATAAAATTCTTTAGGTCCCCTGTCCATTTATTGTGTGGTGAAGTGTTGAGTATACCTGGATTTGGCCTGTCAGGAAGAAAGGTAATGGTGATCAGTTCATTCTGTGTTGTTAACTCCTTGGCGGCAGTAGGTTAAAGAGAGAATTCCCTTTTTTTCTCGCTAAAGTTCTAGCTTTTTGTATCCTTCTGCTGGTGGATTGGATTGAATTGGTTCAGTTTAACCAATTTACTTCTATGAGGGAATTCATCCGCCAGTGGAAAATATACTTAATCACTACCACAGTTCTATATCAGCATCTTTTAAATTTACCAAATTAAAATTTTTTTGATTAATGGTTCAATATGTATTATCACCTGTTCCTATAGTCAAGTGGTCCCACTGAGAGGAGAGAAATAGTAATATAGGTCAATGCCACATGGCCTAAGTAACAAATCCAGGTCAGAATAAAAGCCAACAGATGGTTGCACTCTGTGACTAGGTGAAAGAGATAGTGGTCCTAAGGAATCACCTGACAGGGGAAGGAGGAAGATAGAAGTGAAACGATAGGCCAGAACCCTAAAATGGAAGTGGTACCTTTGTTCCGTCAATGGAAATAGGGTAAAAGAAAATCAGTTTTTGGAACAGAGGTCATCGTATCTCGCGCCAAACTCCGGGTGAAGAAAGCAGAAAGAATCTTGGACAAGAAGGACCTTATGCCTTCAAGCCAGAGCTAATATAAAATAATCCGCCAGCCCGTAAAACAAGAAAATACTCTCTGAAGGAACCCGTCGAAAAGATGAGTAAACATTAAGATTGTTTCTCCCTACACCCAATTATATACTCTCTCTCTCTCTCTCTCAATGTAAGGAAGACTAAAGAAAAGAAAAAAAAGGAAGAAAGACATTTATCGTCATGTGTTATCCGCTGATAATATAGCCGACACGTTGAATATGTGTACCCACGTGTGTATTAAAAAGATTGTTATATTTTAATGTTCCCACGTGTTGAAGTTGCTCATCTGTGTCATTTGCTATCAAATTGTCTGTTTCATGTTCTTTTTCAGCTTCTTTCGCCTCTTGTTATACTTGCCTAAGTTGTCCTATATTTTCCTTTAAAAATATTATATGGGAAATTGGAGTTGTCGACTACTATAATTAATATTATTACATCTAAACCTAGAGGTCCATATCTTCCATTGTCCCGTGGCCCAGCGGGACATTGGCCCAGCGGTTAGAGTGTTCGCCAATGGCCCGGGAGACCTGGGTTCAATCCCAGGTCGAGTCATACCAAAGACTTTAAAAATGGAACTTGATACCACCTTGCTTAACACTCAGCATTATAAGGTACGGTTCAAGGGTAAAGTGGAGCAATCCAGGGAATGGAGTAGCGCCCTCCCCTACACCTTGGTGTAGTAGCTATCGAAAAGGGAGCCTTCGGGTCACCCTCGTCTATGGTCGCTAACTTTACTTACTATAATAGAGCCACTGGACTTACAATTATAGAAACTAGTCTATAGAGTGACTTAAGAAAACTTGGTTTTACTGAAAATTCAAAAGAAAGTCTAATTCTGTTAGGGGATTTGCTAAGATAACCTTTGAAAATTCTCCTGGCAGAAGGTCTCAGGAGTACTTTATAATTTTTTTTAGGGATATTTAGAATTATCGCACAACCAAGGAAAGTAGCAAAGGTAAAGATAACAAGCAATAACTATAATTGACTATTGAGGCAACTTTTTATGTTGCCAGTATAATAAAGTGTCTGGATGACCTGAGTTAAATTGTATAACGAAATAAATCTCATGGAAGCATGATACTCTTCTAAAAATAACTGGGTCAGCAGGCTTAGAATATGTTCATAATATTCTCTGTGGAGGATTAAGACTCACCTCTCAAAAAGCTTTTCTGTATATGACATTAAACTGTATCATATGGTGAGGCCTCAATTTTGGAAATGTGTAGGAGTTTGGGTACCCCTTCATTGACATTACTCTTATGTCCACTCTGACTCAGAGTAGTAGCACCTGTTAGTCTCATTTATGGGTTAAATAGATGTATTTAAAAATTACTCCTATTCGATCAGAATACTTGATGCTATATAAGTACAAGTTATTTTTATTTAGAATACTTACTTGAAGCTGCAATTGTTTACTAAAGATTAAACTATATAATCGCTTGCAAATTAATGGTATTAGATTTGAATACTTGAAACCATCTGTGTGCTAAAACTAAATTAGCGTTACAAAGCAACAATAAGAACCATTTAATTCTGCAAATGAATGAATAGCATTGAATTGAATTATTAGTGTTAAATAGCAGTATCTGAAACCATTTGTGTGCAAATATTATTATTACTGAGTGCAAACAAATGATTAATATAAAACAGAATTATTAGAGTTATCATTTCAATACTTGAAATTATTTAACTGAGTGTAAGCAATTGCACTACTGGTGTGTGAAATAATTGGCTCTATCTTATTTTAAAATAATAAATAAATCATCTACAAATTATTTACTACAAAATCATTTATGTATAACCATTTAATGGTGGGCAAACAAATGACTGATTTTAAATTAAATCGTTTGTTATATAGCAATACTTGAAAACTTTTCACTGTGTGCAAGCAAATGAGCTCTGGTTTGTTTAAAAATGTTATTCATAAACTATTGGTTTATGAATCATATTCAATATATATATATATATATATATAGGATTTGGCATTAAATAACTTACAAGGGTTGATATGCCAAAAAAACCAACCAACCAACCACACAACTCAATCTAAATTATTTGTATTTAATAGGAATTATTGATATAATAAATGTTAAAAAAAAACCTTTTAGTGTTGCATATCCATTCTGAGTATGCATTATATACTGGTTTATTTAATATGGAGCCCTTTACTCTATAATCAGCCAACATCTATCTTTTGAATTCACTTCATCCTTCAGTCATCAAGTCTGTTACCTCATGTCTCTTACATGGAGCCATCTTTGTTCTTGTTTATTATCTTCTGTGGTTCAAAGTTCTTCCCTGCGAGGATGATGAGAATTTGAAAAATAACCTAACATAATATGTACACATGAAAATGCAGACATATTTTTATTAATCAACCACCTGACTAAACAGGGAGTTAGAGATAGGTGTTGAAATAGAGTATTTCAACTGCTGGGATTAAGTATTTTACAAACTAACTGATTTTTAACTCAAGAACCCTTTTGTTGCCCAGTCAGCTGGGGCTGTAAAATACACTGACTGCTTCTCTGCAGAGGGATAAGCCCCCCGCCTGCGTGTGTCTTGGATATGACACTAAACAATCTGATGGTGAGGTTCCAATAAAGCTGGAGCTTTGGGGAATGTGGAGTACCCCTTCATTGCCATTACTCCCAGGTCCATTTTAGCTCGGAGTGGGAGCACTTGATAAGGGTCCTATCAATGGGTTAAATAGAACTAAACCGTGGTTTGAGTTTACTTTTTTTGCATTCAAACAGTGTATTTATACTAAAGTGAATTGTTTAAAATAGAACTGTTTAAAGTGCATACCTATGCTAAACTAAATTGCTCGAAATAGAATTGTTTTGACATCGAAATTGTGTACTTAGGCTAAACTGAATTATTTGAAATAAAACTGTTTTGACATTAACTCTGTGTATTGCCCAGTCAGCTGGGGCTGTAGAATACACCGACTGCACCTCTGCAGTGGGGTAAGAGCTCCCCCCCAATGAGTGTCCTGGATATGATACTAAACAATCTGATGGCGAGGTTTCAGTAATGCTGGAGCTTTGGGGAATGTGGAGCACTCCTTCATTGCCATCCTCCCAGGTCCACTCTGGCCTGGAATGGTAGCACCTGATAGGGCCCTATCTATGGGTTAAATAGAACTAACTGTATACTTATTCTATACTGACTAGTTTGAAACAGAACTGTTTGATTAAACTTAATAGCTTTATGCTAAACTGAATTGTTTGAAATGGAACTGTTTTTGACACTGAAACTGTACTTAGACTAAACAGAATTGTTTAATATGGAACTGTTTTAACATTTAACTGTGTGTAAACAAAATCTGTACTTATACTAAACTGAATTAATTGAATTAGAACTGTTTGAAATCTGTCTGTTTGCATAAAAATGAATTTGGTGTTATGCCATAAAACCCAACCAACCAACTGGAACCTTTTTGATCACCTGATTGAAACTATCCCAAGAGAGCTGTGGGTTCAAATTGACTTGAAGTTTAATAGCTGTCAGTCATACTGATTAGCTGGCTGAGTTTTTTCCACATGTTCACTGAGGCAAGACTTTATACTACATGTCAATAACAGATCTCACTCATCTATTATGCAGCATTAAGAAACAATCACACAAAAAATAGAAATTTAAAATAACATGCCATTAAAATCAACCAGTTGATCTTTTAAAAATGTGGAGATAAAAGGTTATGAGTGGATGTGACAGTGATTAAAGATGTGTAAGATCAAGGAGAGATAATTTAATTTGGTAAAATCAAACTAATTTTTCCAGTAATATTCTGACACTATTTCCTCTTTTCAAGTCAGCCTTACCCATTTCTATTGATTTTGTTCCTAGAGGTAGATGTTTGGCCAGTGCATACTAGTTTTTGGATAACTTTGTTCTCTTAGCATGGAAATATTCCATTTCTAACTCTGTTGTCGTTGTTTTTTTAATGAATATATACTGGAAGATGCTTTAACTATGCTCTGCTACCAGTGTTAAAGATTAAGAGGGAAAACAAAACTTAATGCTATGAATATCAAAGTAGAAAATTTTATGAATCACTCAAAAAAATTATAAAGCACTTTCTTATAAACAGTAACAAACAATGCCAAGACTTGTTTCTCATGTCCTCTAATTTATAAAGACAGATTGAGCTCATTTCTCTTCTGCATGCTGTAGTCTGATTCTTTCAACCTCAATGTTCATTTTTTCATTCTCTCTCTTTGAAAGGTCCAGTCTATTTGCTCCAACCGAGTGTCCTTCTTGTTCTGGTTTGCTTCCAATAGTTGTTAACTGGAAACTGCTGTCACTTAAAAGACCTGATGTATACAATAATTGATGAATATTCATAGTCAACAGTAATATGAGGACTGAATGCATGCATGCACATGACTCACTGCTTTGTGTGTTTTCATGGAAGTGGACATTTGTTTTGTATATTCTTTGTGTTTTAGGTAAGCAAAAGTCATCACAAAAACCTGTTAGAAAAGGCTGCATTAATGAAACTCTCAAAGGAACAAGATTTTAAAAAGCAAACTACTTTAAGTTACTCTATTGATAATTTAGTACAATTTTTGGTCATCCACAGTAGCTCTATAATAGGACACATTTGATTTGTGAAAGGCAATTTCAGGTCTCGTATTAATAGTTTTTTTTTAATCTCTGGTTTAGATATTTCATTAGTTTTGGGAATTGCTGAGAAGTACGGATAATGTCTATTGAAGTTTGTTCATTGTTCGACTCGCATTGTATAAACATTTTTGAAATATATTGGACTTCACATAATCTCTTACGAAGTTTCCAATCTATAACCTATTTCTCAATTTGTAAAGAATGTTCTTTGAACACCTTTCAACTTTTTATAACCATGTAAAATTTCTAGTATTTTGATGTAATCAGTTAAATTCGTGCCCGGTCGGTTGGGGCTGTAGAATGCACCGACTGCTTCTCTGCAGAGGGGTAAGACCCCTGGATATGACACTGAACAATCTGATGGTGCTTTGGGGAATGCGGAGTACCCCTTGATTGCCATCGCTCCCAGGTCCACTCTGGCCCGGAGTGGTAGCACCTGATAAGGGTCCTATCAATGGGTTAAATAAAACTAAACCGTGCTTCTTTCACAATACTGATTTTTGCATTTAAACTGTGTATTTATGCTAAACTGAATTGTTTAAAATACAACTGTTGTGACATTGGAACTGCGTACTAGTTCTGAACTGAATTGCTCAAAATAGAATTATTTTTGAAGTCTAAACTGTGTACTTATGCTAAACTGAATTATCTGAAATAAAACTGCTTGACATTTAACTCTGTGTATTGCCCAGTCAGCTGGGGCTGTAGAATACACTGACTGCACCTCTGGAGAGGAGTAAGACCCCCCCCCCAACGAGTGTCTTGGATATGACACTATACAATCTGATGGTGTGGTTCCAGCAGTGCTGGAGCTTTGGGGAATGCGGAGTACCCATTCATTGCCATCGCTCCCAGGTCTACTCTGGCCTGGAGTGGTAGCACTTGATAGGGCCTTATCTATAGGTTAAATAGAACTAACAGCATACTTATGCTAAACTGAATTGTTTGAGTAAACTGAATAGCTCGAAATAGAAATGTTTTTGACAATTAAACTGTACTTACATTTAAACTGCATGCTTATGCTTAACTGAATTATTTGAAATAAAACTGTTTTTTGACATTAAAACTGTATTTAGACTTAACTGAATTGTTATACTTATGCTAAACTGCATTGTTTTAAATAGAGTAGATTATTTACATAAAAATGGATTTGGCGTTAAATAAACTACAAAGGTTGATATGCCATAAAACCCAACAAACTAAACCAATCCGTTAAATTCATTAGCTGTTTATGGCATGATGAATTTCATTGTTGGAAATGGAATTGGTGACCTGAATTCAAAACCTGAATGAGGCTGTTTGTGTTTCTCTTCATTTTTATGTTTTAGGGAAAGGAATGAATATATCTTTTTCCCTCCAGCTGAGTGGTGTCTATTCACCCATATATTCATCCAGTAAATGGCAGTGTGAATGAGATCTGCACCAGTCTACTTATGCATCAGACGCCTTTCAAGTCAACCAATATTCGACAGTCGAATTTTGGTTTATTTGGGGGATAGTCTGTTTTGGGAGGTTGGGTACCTGGATGTATGGCATCACATATTACTGATGGTGGCAATGGCATGGGTTTGGGAAAACATGGAGGTAATATTCCGGCATCAATACAGGCTGCCTTGCTGAAATATATTACTTGTATTTTGTTGCATATATACGAACCCTGTTTTGTGGTTCAACTCCCAATTTCGAACATGACAGGTAACCAACCTTGACATAGCAAGGAAAATCCTCCGACAGTGCGTACCTCTTTTTTTTAGAGGGGACCAAATTCCTTTCTGAGAGTCCCACATGCTGCAAGTGTGTAAGTCTCCCAAGGCACATGGTTGCACCACTATCGGGGTAGATCTTGAGTTTAGTTGGGAAGTCTCTGATCCATTTTGGATCGGGGCATGGAGAGAATGGGATTAATGTCCCTTCAAGCTCTTCAAGGCTGGTATTACCCAGTTTATAAGTTCAAGTCACTGGGTTGAATACTATGTGTGCAATGAGGGGATTCAAGGTGGCTTCCTCATCCTCAATGCATTGCATAGTACCTTGTTTCTCCTTGCCCTTCAATTGGCAGACCCTCTTAAAGTTGTTTTGCTTCCCACATGCTCTGCACATCCTGGCCCCATGCAGGGTATATCTGTGGCCAATCACCTGATCCAGCTCCACCTCTACACGCATTTTGCTTGGGTCTTGTTTCAGCCTTCATCCTTTTGTGTCCTGGGCCCGCCTTTGTTGACGATATGCTGACATCTGCAACCCTGCTATGTCAGAAACACCAGATATTTCATTTTGGTCTTGCATGGCTATTTCAAATGCTTTGGTGGGGCTTATATTCTGCTCCAGGGTCTTCAGCAACCCTGCTTTCACCAGCATGTCTGCCTAGAGAACATCGTTAACTTTACCCCGGATTAATTTGTCCTTGATATATATGTGGAATAGGTCATGGTGACAAATTGGGCATATAAAGTCACGATCCCAGGCTCCTGATCATAGCTGAACTACATAATTTTGAATGGTTTTGTTATCGCTTTGAGCAATCGATGAAAACGAGATCCAGTTAACCATGGGATTTGATTTCCACATGACAAGGACATCGAACATATCAAGTAACTTGTTAGGGCTTGTGTTGAAGAATTCAGGGCAGCTGTTGACAATGGAGTTCTAGATGGTTTCATCGGCACAGTTATATAGCTGGATGTTAGTTTGTGCAGTGGGGAGATTAGTTATCCTTGTGAATACGTCCCAGTCTATTTTGAATCTCTGGAATTGTGTCCTCATTTCTGAACTGAGTTGAGGGAATTTTGTGGTTGGTGGCTCCATGTGACTTGGTGGTGATACCAAGGATTCTTTGGTCAGTTTGAGTATGGCGAGCACATCGCCCATAGTCTTGATGCCCAGTTCCTTGAGCATTGTACGGTTCAGCATGTGATTTCCTCACAAGAGAATGTTTGTGCATAAATCTTGGCAGATGTAGCAGATATGCC
The DNA here is from genome assembly GCA_963585895.1 of Sepioteuthis lessoniana. Lineage (NCBI taxonomy): Eukaryota > Metazoa > Mollusca > Cephalopoda > Myopsida > Loliginidae > Sepioteuthis > Sepioteuthis lessoniana. The sequence continues at coordinate 122,238 of CAUZXS010000173.1, forward strand.
TGCTTAAATGAATGTGGTTTCCCATCCAGCCAAGTCGCATCCTGTTCGCAGCGCCATGTTGATGTTCCGTTGTATATTGTACTCGCACTTGAATATTGTTCATATGTGTTGAATTACATATCGAGTTGAATCAGACTTGAGCATGAGGAAGGGAAGATTATATGTGTATCAGGCCGTTCCATGATATGCATGTGGTATAGTCCATTCCCTGGGCAGTGAATGGCTGCCAGCCCAGGAGTAGTTGTGTTAGCGTGCATATATACTGGCCTGCTCATTGACACAGTGGGGTCTGTATTGAGTTAAAGCCCACTTTATTCTTGTCTGCTACCTGGATGCTAGCTGGGCTACTGAGCCGGTAACTGTTGTTATTATTTTATCCTGCTCGTTAGGGCAATGATTTCTTCAGACCCAAAAAATGGTACTTGATGCCCCTTTGCTTAACACTCAGCATTATAAGGTAAGGATCAAGGGTAAAGGGGAGCAATCTAGGGAATGGTGTAGTGCCATACCCTACACCTTTGTGTAGTAGCTATTGAAAAGTGAAACTTCGAGTCGTCCTCAACTAAGGTTGCCAACTTAGTATATGACAACTTATATGATAGATCCTGTTCTGATATGAGCTGCTTGACTGCCTGTTCTTTTAAGTATCAGCCCAGTCAGCTGCAATAGTAGAAAACACTGACAGCATCTCTTCAGAGGAGTAAGACCTTCCCCAACTGGTGTCCTGGATGTCACATAAAACTAACAGCGAGGCTCCAAACTTGGAAATTTCAGGAATGTGGAGTACTTCTACATTTTTTCAGAGTGGACCTTGGAGTGCTGGCAGTGTGATAGCACCTGATAGGGTCCTATCTATGGGTCAAATAGTACAAACTGTGTGCAAACAAATGACTGATGTTAAATTGTGCCTGTTATATAGCAATAGTTGAAACCATTTATCTGTGTGCAAAAAAGAGCTCAGCCTCATTTGAGAATGTTATCTAGAAAATGTGTTGACAAATAATTATACATATATTTAATATTTATTTATTAACAGGATTTGGCATTGAATAACCTACAATGGTTGATATGCCATAAAACCCACCCAACCAACCAAACCTTTTAAGTGTAGATACTTTTTTCAAGTTACCCCTTTTTTCACTAATCGCTTTTGACTCCTTGAAAACTCTGCTTTTTAGTTTCATTGGTGTACACTCAACTGCTGCTTATAAGTGGATTAAGGAAAAAGGAAATCTTCCAAGTTGTAGCCATATTAGTACTATTGTATGAGTGCAGCACTTGGACTTTAATGAAATGTTTGGAGAAAAAGTTAGATGGAAACTCCACAAGAATGATGCATACTTTTCAGAATAAATCCTGGTCACTTAACTCTGATTTCTAAAACCATCCAAGTAAGACTAGCAAAATATGCTGAGCACTATTAGAGGAGTAAGGACAAACTCCAAAGTGATGTTCTCCTATGGACTCTTATAAATGAACATGCCAGTATTGGCTGACCAGCAAAAACTATCAACAATGTGTTGATGATGGATACTGTCTAAAGGATCTACTAAGAGAAATGGTTGATAGGAATGAATGGCAAGAGATTCAAGGAAATGGGTGCTCTTGGCATACCTTGATTGATGACGTGATAGATTCTGTTCTGATATGAACAGTTATACTTGCTGTAGATTAGAACTGGAACAATTAGAATCTGTGCAACAGTAAAGAAAACTTTACAACAGTTGGTAATTTTATTTTGGCTCTGTCAAGCTATATCATGTTTAAAAAAATAATAAAGTCTAATATAATTTCAAATGAATAAAAAAAATAGTGGTGATGCAAATTTTCCCACTTCAGTCATATTCCTGACCTTGTCAAATATTTCTCTGAGTGTTTTTGCTTTTTACCATATCGTCTGTATTTTTTTAATTGTCTTATTTTCCAATTCCAAGCGAGGAACACTCATTAACAATGGCCTTTGAGATGACACACTCAATGATTCATCTTAACAAGCACTCAGTATCAAAATTATACTTTTTTTTAATTGAATTTTTTTTTTTAAGATTGTGAAACTAGTTTTCAGTTTCCAGCCTTTTTTTTTATTTTATATTATTACACATATGATGGCTATAGAATGAAACTTTCATGTCTCTAGTTTTGCTTTTCCATTTAAGAGTCACTTGCTATCATCAAATAACCCATGCATTGCTGCCAGCAAATTTATGTTCAAAAGGTTTTACTTGGTATTTTATCATGCATTTTACAAGATGAAAACATATCTTGAGCCAACAGTGCTGAAGAGTGGAGTCAGTACATTTTTTTTTCTTTTTTAGCTACTCTGTTGGGTCTTGACATTGTTCAATAAATTTTGGGAAATCCACCAGAATAGGGAAAATAGATTCCTGCAGGAAAGGGATTGGTAAACATTCTTCGAAAGAAACAAACTGAAAGCAGATATTGAATCTCCATGCTCATTCAAGAAGTATTTGTAAAAGGCTTGTAGCCCTTTATTATTTTTTTGATCTTTTATTTTTTAAAGAAAATATTGAGTTGGCTCAAGGATGGGCTTTTCATAGATGAACTATAAAAAAATATTTAACCATTACAAACAGAAGAAAAGACAGAAAATATGAGAATGAATAAAAATAAATAAGTCCAGTGTCAAACTGATAGTTGTAGAAACTTTCTTTCCTCTCAATTTCTATTATATTTAATGTGAAAATTTAATATTTGATCAAAATACCACAGTAATCCTCAAAGTTTTATGGTTTTGATTCTTGTTGATAAGAAAAAAATAACTTTTAAAAAGATGATTTTTAAATGTTTAAGGTTTTATCATGGTTATTCATTTCTAATATACAATATTTTCTGGTGTTTTAACCCTTTTTTTATATATCAAAAGTCTTAAAATTTAAACCTCAATCATCAAGGCACACTTTTATTGCCAAAATATATGACTGTTATCTGATGTTGATGTGTACAACTTAGAAATTAACTATGTTCCTTAAATTTACAATGATGAAACATATTTTGTGAGTGCAACTCATTTAGTGAGTCTTTTCCAGGAATAGCTTGGTCTACATATGATTTGAATTTAGTTTTCCTTCTCTCAGACTGATTGCCATACCAAGGGTAAAAAGCCTGAAGGGTTTACATCACTTGCTTTCCAAAATAGTACTTGTAATCGCTGCTAGGGGGTATGATCAAAGTAGCATTATAAAATGTGAGGCAACATTGAAGCTGCCTCTCTCTCTTCATTTTGGCCTAGATAGCAAGAAGCAAGCACAAATGAGAACAACTCCCAACAGGTTGTGGAGGGTATTGACGTCAACAAACCTCATCAGTCATACCACACATGGTACCATGCTTTGATGTTAGCCTTATATAACAGTTTTCATTCTGTAAACAACTCTTCAACAACAAGATAGGACATTATCTCCATTATGTACCTGTAGTATTTCATGTAATTCTTTTTTCCTTTCTGTCAAGTTTACTCAGAATAAATGTTTTGTTGTTAATTCATCATGGATCATTCCGTATTGTTTGGCTCAAGGAAATCTTGAAACATTATACATTTCCTATGCTAAAGATATCTGAATGGTACTCTTCATTTTTCAATAAGTGTGATGGTGAGTTTGGGTACTCAGGTATGACAGATACATGAAGACCAATCTTCAAATTATTGATACTAAAGTCCACTCAATCCTATCCCACAAGCCCAATCTGCCTGGAGAGAGAATTTTTGGATTCATATCTTTGCCGAGGATATTAGTGATGTGTGTAATGCAAATAGCCTTGTTCAGGTTTTGAACTTGGGCTGGAGAGTCCATTTCCTACAATGGTAACTGTTTGACTATGAATGCCTCCTTAAAAATTAGTAGATTAATTAGCAAAATAATAGCAATCAGAAATTTTTGCTGTCTTTATAGGATAGGAACTCAGCAGCTCAAGAATTGCTCACTTGTGAGGAGTTTGGGATTTTTTGCCATCCCAATTCAAATCCTAGATGAGGCTGTTGATATTTATTTTGTGCTAATCCCTGTGGAAAAGGCATGAACCCATCTCTTCTCCTCCAAGCTATGAGTAAATAGTAGGACAGACTGTTCTTTAGCCTTGGTAAGGCAACCAGTCAAGAAGAAAGAAAACTGAATTCAAACCAGCTTTACTTCTCTTGAAAATTGACCTTGTGTTGAATTCAGTTAGTGGTTGAGGGTTTGAGTAAAGGACTACAAAGATGTACTTTTATTTTATGTATTTTTAGATATAATGGAAATGTTATGTTAAAATAAAAAGTAGTATTAAATGAATGTTGATAAAAAGGCATTTAAGAAGATCTACACCAAACTATTGATTTTATAAATTAAAATAAAACAATAAAATTACAAGAAAATAAGACAGTACAATTATTTATAAGAACCTTTTTTTTGCCTTTTGTAAAGAATTGCATAAATTTGATATCCCAGTTGATGAAGATCATTAACAAAGCTGACTACCATATAGAAAGAGAAATAGAGAACTGTTTAGAGTGTGTTGAATCTTCAGGTGATACTCTTGAGGAAAATTAACTTTTCATTTCTTGTTCTTTCTGTCTGGGTAAATGTGACATCAGTCTTAATACTTTTGGATGAAATATTGTATATTGTGATGAAATACAGGGCGTTTCAGAAAAATCAGTATCATTTCATAATCTCAATGATTTAACCTTTTAACAGTATGTAAAGAAACAACTTGAAGTTCTATGGCTAATGGTTTCTTATTATCAGCTATAGAAATGCCATTAACCATTCTGTAATGAAAAAAGGGGTTGGAACTCCTTCATGCCAACTATCAGAATAACACTACTTCGCAACTTATGCCAACTCCTCTTAACTCAATGTCTGCTCTCTGCTTTCAGAATAACACTCTGCCTCGCCGATTTAGTCTTTTTATAGCCTCTTCTCCTCATATGCAAATCACCTCTATTCGCATATAAGGAGTCCACAAACTCACATTCCTCTTTTTTCTTCTCCCGACGGTCAAACGCAGATTCGATGTGAGTAATCTATTCCATACCAGGGAAAAATGTGTTAGAATATTAAACATAGTTATTTCTCTATATTCTGTTAAAATTTGAGATCTTTTGAATGAGGCTTGGTCATGTTATTAGATTATGAAATGATATCATTTTTTTTTAAACACCCATTACATCACAAAGTCAAATCATTTAGTTTGGTAATTATAAAGTCAGCACTCAGTTACTTCTACAGATATGAAATTTTTTTTAAATACTCTGTACATGTACAACAGTTATATTTGTGGTAATAAAGGATAAAGTAGATCAATGATACAACTGCCATTTATTAGTACATAGAATTGACATTGCATGTTGATCATGCCTGTTAATGATACACATTTATTCATATAGATAAAAGCACAAAAAAATGAATGAAATAATATCTCTTTCTGCTTTAGTAATTTTAAACTTGAGGAAGTACTCTATGAAGGTTATACAACTTTATTTAATCTCAGATTTCACTCCTCCAATTTTTATTTCTTTTATCTTCATTTTTTTTATGCAATATAAAAAATAGAGTAAATTCTTTTAAAATGTAATTGAAATATTTGCCAAAAGGCTATGACATTATTTTCAAATATCAAATACTGTGTGCCTCAAATGCAGAATCAGCAAATTAGAAAGATACAGAAGATAGCGGTTGTGAGTGATGTAGGTTTTTTGTTTTTTTAAATTTATTTTTCATCATAATATTTTTCTTTGCTTTCTTTTTCTCCTTTTATTCTTTCCTTTCCTCTGTTTCTTCAGAACTCAACCTTCAGGAGTTTGGGAAATGCTGAGAGGCATGTGGGAATGTAATGCTGTTTGTATTTTTATTTAATATTCAATAGTAACTTTTCTGGGTGGGTGGGGGGGCACATTTTGGAGGGATAGTTATATTCTTTTCAATTAAAAAAAAATTTCTTATTTTTGCTCATATCCAAAGGTCAGTTTATAATGATCTCCACTTTTGATATGATATTAGAACAATTGTACAGTACAGAACTCAGTACAGTTAAGTTAAAGAAAAATATAAGTGTGGATATCCATGGATATTCTAATGCTGATATTGGACCTTGGTGTATAGGAATTTGAATGTGACACACCAAGTTCAAATCCTGGATAAGGCCGTTTTTGTTTCACTTTATGTTAATGTCTTTGGGAAAGGCATGAACACTTCTGTTCTCCATATTCTAATGTATGGGTATGTGGTTGGGAAGACTGGGCTCATTAACCTTGATACAGCAACTGGTCTAGGAGAAGAAAAACTGAATTTGATTGAGCTGTAATTCTACTTAAGAAATGACCTTGTGTCACCCCCAGACCATCATGGAAGGGTTGTGTAAATAAATACCTGAAACCAATTAATTATCATGAAATTCAAATTATTTGTATAAAATTTTGGCATTAAATAATACATAAGACCAAACCAAACCAAACCAAAATCACTTGAAATCATTTTCTATTTTTAACTAAATGTAGAAAAATAACAGTTGTACTGTTGGTAGAATTACTGAAATGCTATCTATTCATACAGTTTTTCTGAAGTAGGTTTTCTCATAGCCAAGTATAAAGTAAAATAAAAAAAACATTAGATTTTTAAATTGCTGGCAAATTTTTAACACCGGAAGCTGCTTCCTTGTTACAATGTCTGTGTATTGTCAATATAAAGATGTAAAAGATGACCTTTGATTCCTCTCAATTGGTCGTAAATATGAGTGTATCAGAGGTTAAACATATAAAAGTGGACCTCAAGACTAATCTCTTTACTGATGGGTAAATTAGTTTTACTTTGGCTTTTTACTCTTGTCTGTATTGAAAACTTGTACTGTAATTATTTGTGTACAGTATGCACATCTCATGTTGGACTAAAAAATCCTAGAAAAACAATCTTGTATATAATACATACTGATATTGTAGAATTTGTTGCAGCAAAATTTAGCCTAAATTTAGCATTTGTTCAAGTTTTATTTGGTTAATACTGACTAAAAATAAGAATCTATATAGTTTATGATATAGCCTATAACAGAAAATTTACATGATATTGAAAGCAAACATAAAGACATGTTTACACAAAAATTAAACAAGCTTGCAGCAAAAATAAACTCTCATTAAGAAAACAAAGTTTTCAACAAGCCCACATTCCTGTGGATATTTCTCTGTAATGGTCAGTGTGAAACACATTAAATTGGACTATAGATATAACTTAGTTTCTGTGATTCTGTCTGAAATATGGTGAGGCATGTGGCCAGAAAAAAAAATTAATTATATATTTTTCATGTATTTTGGAAAAAATCTGTTAAATACACAAATAATCATGTCATGGAAATTATTTTTTCTCCATTTTGGCATTACCATGGCAGCAATACCATATCAACTGAAAGTGATGTCAATACATGCTTTGTGAAGGCATGGACTGCTATTGATAGGTTATCAATCATATGGAAGTCTGATCTATCCAATAAAATGGGATTTCTTCTAAGCTGTGGTTGTGTCAGTATGGGGGCACCATATGGGAGCAAACAAAAGGAAAAGAGAAAAAGCTAAATTGGGACTACACAAGAATTCTGTGAGCTGAGTTGAACAAATCCTGGAAGCAACACCCCATGAAACAACAGCTGTACAGCTACTTATCTCCCATCTCAAAAATCATCCAAAAAGGATGAACAAGACATGTGAGACTATGCTGGAGAAGCAAGGACAAACTCATAAGTAATGTTCCTCTTTAGTCCCCTCTACATACATAAACATGCCATTGTTGGTCAACCGGCAAGAACTAATTTACATTAGCTCTATGTGAATGCTGGATATAATTGTGAAGAATTATTGGGAATGATGGATGATAGGAGAAAGTAAGCGAAATCTGTTCTGTCAGTGGGACTTGATGAGGATTAAAACTGTTCTTTTTTTAAGTTTATGTGAATGATAGAGTAAATTGTTTACTAAGAATGTTTCAATAACAAAAATGCCATCACCCTGTTGACAAAGCTTACAATACACAGACTGCAAAGAGGAAAGATACTTTTCCACAATAGAGATTTCTTGGGTATGACAGTAAACTGCAGCTGATGGTGAGATTCCACTTCAGGAAATCTGAGGATTGTAAAGTCCTCCTTCATTGGCATTACTCCTAGGTCCACTCTGACTCAGATTGATAGTACCAATGAGAATATCATCTACAGGTCAAATACATCTGTTGGAAAATCAGTTGTATTGGATAAGCATATATGATATATAACTGTAGATTATTTGTATTACAAAGATGATAAAGATATGTGAGACCCTGATGGAGAAGCAAGGATGAACTCATAAGTAATGTTTTCCAATGGACCTCTTCAAAAGGATGTGCCAGTGTTAGCTGACCAATAAGAACTTACCTTCAACAGTTCTGCATGGACACAGAATGTAGTCTGGAAGACCTGCTGGTAGTGATAGTTGAGAGGAACAGATGGAGAGAGTCAGGGAAATCCATACTAGCAGCATGACTTGATGATTATGATGAAGGATGATAATTATTAGTTACTTCAAACCATAAATTACATGAAACCATACAACTGTGTGCAAATAATTTATATTTGATAGGAATACTAGATATCATAACAGTGCAAAAATCTCTTAAGAAACAACAACAAAAATATAGATGCACAATGAACATGATTCCCTAACATTTAGGCATAGAGTAACCCTACATGGGTTTACATGCCATAAAAATCAGTAAAAAATTGCACATTTCTTTAAGAATTATAAATCTCAGAGAGCTTAACAGTGGGTGAGGTCAAATAAGATCTTATCAAAGAGCAGATAAAATAAAAGGAAAGAAATTATTAGAAAAATAAGTTTTTCTATATCTGGCATAAACTCCTTTGATTGTTATTGTTTATAAGCTGATGCCTTATTAGAGTGAATATGAAAAACTAACTGGCTAGGTTTCCTTCCTTTCTTCTCTGGCCAACTCTAATTGATGAACAACTACTCTAGTTTGTTTTGTTAGGGTTAGCTGTACTTTCATAAATAATTTAAGATTTCTGGGAATTTCAATTAGAACAAATGAAAACATTTTCCTGATTATGGCATCTATGCACAATGGTAAATGTAAGTCTAGTGGTAGAAATGGCTATTGATATCTTGAATTACTTAAAATGATTAGAGATATTACCAGTTAATGGTAATGTTTGGTACTCAGGAGGATAGTTAAGCATGCTTCTGTCACTAAGGTTCAGTATTAGCATTAGTATATCAAATGATATACGCAGACTGAACAAAACAGAAGTAAAGACAATGTGATCTCATTTATACAAATAGGACATTTAATACAAATGTATAAAACAAATGTTTTCTCCCTAGAGTATGAATAAACCTATGAGCCAGAATAAAAAAAAGAAAAAGGCAAAAATTTAGGGAGAGCATGAACTTTTATCTGAAATATGGAACCTAAATTCCTTATATGATAAGAAAAATGTAAATTTATTGCCATTATTTTACTTACTTTATTCATGCTTTTAAAAATTCTATTTCTTTTTTCTATAACATCATTTGTCTGAGAATATTATCCCTTAAACATTCACGTTCTATAAACAAGTTATTTTTTAATCAAAGAATTCATTTCTTCTAGTTGGACATTATATAATCATAACAGTTATTATTAGGTATTATTACTAAACTCTGAAGCATTGAAATTTTGTCACTAAAGATCAAGTTGCATGAATATATTTAACAGGTGAATTTATTTTTTGATTGTTACTGTGTATCACAAAAGTGAGTACACTCCTCACATTTTTGCAGATATTTAAGTATATCTCTTCATGGGACAACACTGACAAAATGACACTTTGACACAATGACAAGTAGTCTGTATGCAGCATATGTAACAGAGTTAATTTATTTTCCCCTCAAAATATGGCCATTAAAAGCTAAAGCCCTGCCAACAAAAGTGAGTACACCCCTAAATGTCCAAATTGAGTACTGCTTGTCATTTTCCCTCCAAAATGTCATGTGACTCATTAGTGTTACTCGGCCCATGTGTGCATAGGGAGCAGGTGTGTTCAAATTTGTAGTGCAGCTCTCACTCTCTCTCATACTGGTCACTGAAAGTTCCAACATGGCACCACATGGCAAAGAACTCTCTGAGGATCTTAAAAGACATATTGTTGCACTATATGAAGATGGCCAAGGCTACAAGAAGATTGTCAACACCCTGAAACTGAGCTGCAGCACAATGGCTAAAATCATCCAGCATTTTAAAAGAGTAGGGTCCACTCATAACAGGCTAGGGTAGGTTGTCCAAAGAAGCTGAGCACACATGCTGAGCATCACATCCAAATGCATTCTTTAAAAGATCGGCGTTGGAGTGCTGTCAGACCGTATGCCACACTCTACATCAAATTGGTGTGCATGGCTGTACCCCAGGAGGAAGCCTCTTCTGAAGACAATTCACAAGAAAGCCCACAGTTTGCTGAAGACATGTTAGCAAAGCACATGGATTATTGGAACCATGTCCTATGGTCTGATGAGATGAAGATTAATTTGTTTGGTTCCAATGGCTTCAAGAATATGTGACAGCAACCGGGTGAGGAGTACAAAGATAAGTGTGTCATGCCTACAGTCAAGCATGGTGGTGAGAATGTCATGGTCTGGGGCTGCATGAGTGCTGCAGGTGTTGGAGAGTTACGTTTCATTGAGGGAAACACCAACTCCAACATGTACTGTGAAATACTGCAGCAGAGCATGATCCCCTCCCTCCAGAAACTGGGTCACAGAGCAGTGTTCTAGCATGACAATGATCCCAAACACATCTCCAAGACAACCACTGCTTTTCTGAAGAGGCTGAGGGTAAAGTTGATGGAATGGCCAAGCATATCTCCAGACTTGAACCCAATAGAACATCTTTGGTGGATCCTCAAGTGGAAAGTGGAGGTGCACAAAGTCTCAAATATCTGCCAGCTCCATGATGTCATCATGGAGGAGTGGAAAAGCAATCCAGTGGCTACCTGTGAAGGTCTGGTAAACTCCATGCCCAGGAGAGTAAAGGCAGTTCTGGATAATGATGGTGGCCACACAAAATATTGATAGTTGACATGGTCTATGTTAATATTGACAACTTTCCCTAAGGGGTGTACTCCCTTTTGTTGTAAGGGGTTTAGCTTTTAATGGCTCTATTTTGAGTTATTTTCAGGGGAAAATAAATTAACTCAGTTATATATGCTGCACACAGATTAATTTTCATTGTGTCAAAGTGTCATTTTGTCAGTGTTGTCCCATAAAGAGATATACTTAATTATCTGCAAAAATATGAGGGGTGTACTCACTTTTGTGATACACTGTACATATTCATATTTTGGTAATAGTTTCATTATTGTGGCATTTGATAAGTAAATTTGGCGATCGTAGTTGAGGGCGCCCAAAAGGTTCCCTTTTTGATAGCTACTACACTGAGGTGTAGGGAAGGGCACTACTCCTTTCCTTGGAATGCTCCACTTTACTCTTGATACATGTCTTATGATGCTGAATGTTATCAAGGAAATATCAAGCACCATTTTTTGGGTCTTTGGTAAGACCCGACTTGGAATTGAGCCCTGGTCTCTTGAGCCATTGGCGAACACTTTACCCAATAGACCAATGAGCCGGTCATGCCTCATAATACCAATTTTGATAGTTCAACATTTCACTATTTATGGTAATACTATATGTTCTGGCAAAAAGTATGATCATATTGGATAAATATTAGAAAATTATTCAGTTAATACAAAGCTAATCTAATGAATATTATATAATCGGTTAAACTTAAACTATAAAGATTTGAAACTGTTTTTATGTTAACTTTAGTTTCTCTTAAATTATAAACTGAATATTATAAAGAAATATCACTATCATTTGTGCAAGCTTTTCCACATTGATTTCAGGAGAGACCCTGTGGTGCACTGGCTTACATGCAGGACTGCATAATCGTCAGAAACAAGTTCAAATTCAAGTCATGCTATTATATTTCTTTTTAGATTCATACACTTGAAAAAGGTAGGAACCTCTTCATTCTCCACAGTTAAGGGTTAAGAAGTACCACTACTGTTCTTCTACAAGAATTGCATGAAGGATGATATTCCATTAAACAAAAAACCTAACCAGATTGATTTCATCATAAAATTTGACCAGATTTTTGTGAATTATCAACATGATTTATAATCCATCAATATTCTCAACATGGAGGGATGAAATAGAGATTGAAACTGATGAGTTGAAAATAAATCAAAGATAGTTCTCAGATCATCATTTTTGGCAAAACAAAGGATTGTGCAAGGACAGCATTCTCCATATTCACTTGACCCCCTCATACCATTAGCCTTTTTCTTGTTTCCTAAACTGAAATTTCATCAAAACAGTAGGATTTGAAGATGTGGAGAATATCAAAATGTTGTATAGGACTTGAAGTAATGAAGGACACCACTTCTTTATAAGAATATATACATCTTTTTATTCTTTTGTAAGGAGTTGAAGCTTCTGTGGTGTGTGAGAGATGGACGGAGACAGGAGCAGACTAAGACATATTGCTATATTGACTGATAACTTCTCCTCTTGACCATAGCATGCTGTGTTATCTTCAAGTCCCCACATAACACTTCTTCTGCTCCTTGACTGGGGTTGCTGGACCAGAGGCCAGCAGGGTACTCACATTGACTGCAAGCTGGCTCTGACTCAGCCTTCACTGACTCCAACTGACTCAACTGCTGTGGGCATCTGCTTATATTATTTCATAACACCCACTTACTTCCAATTAGATCCTGTGATCTTCTTCCGCTTATTTACCCAAGTGTGTCTCTGATTGATGGCTTAATCAAGGGTCAATATGTAACAAAAAGAAATAAGCCTGTGGAATTTCACATCATTTCAAAATAGGAATTTCAAAGGTGATTTATTTAGGAAAATCTTACTTGAATGATTCTATTGAATGCCAAGGGAGCTATTTTGAAGAAAATTAATGTTTCTTCATTGTTAATTTCTGGGTTGTTAAATTGAGGTTCAGTCTTGGTACTTTTTGAACATAACTCAACAAAAAATATATGAGCTATGTTCTGGATATAATCAAGAACTATTTTAAAAAATCTAGTTTTAATTATTGAAATAGTTACCCAGATGGTCATTTGGTCCACAGTATGTATTGCCATCAACAGCACATTCTTCTGAGGGTATCTTTTTCAGGGGATAATATTCATCTAGTAAGTCTTGCAGATCTATGCGCAAGAGCATAGTATCTTAGATCCTCACTGGATGCCCTATACTTGCAGCTTTAGCTATGGTTAGTTTTAAGGTCCCCTTATATCGTGTAGTGGTTGTATTTACCCAACCCCTCTGCCAAGAGCAGGAAGCAGCACAAGGTCAGTTTTGAAACCAAGTAAAACTGGTTTAAAGTTAGTTTTCTGTTTAAACCAGTTGCTATTCCAAGGTTACCCATAGCTAGGGGGAGAATAACTGGATTTGTAACTTTCTCAAATGTATAAGTGCTATGTGAAATGCATGGTGAAATGGTTAACAAACTAAGCTAACATACCATTGCTTTTAAGATTGATTCTCATTGGGAGCTCAGTACTTCTGGACTTGTGCTATAGCAAGCCAAGTTTGGTAAATATAAACGGTACATACATTTAGATTAATATCAGTGCTGTTAAAGTCAGTCATGATCTATTTTTCCTTTCAAATTTTTTGTCAAAGGCAAAAATGTTCTGGAAGGTTTCTTGGAAATTTATAAGATCGTGACTTGTCATGGTATTGTAATTTGGCCATCTATCAATAAAAAATTATAGGATAAATGGCTAATTTTAAAGCATATTAATGCTACTTGTAAGCTGTCATATACCATGGATGATTCAGCCGTTGATATTCCTTAGTAGTCATTTGATAATATTGGGTTGTTGGGATGTAGCGAAGATATTAAGTTAATTTCCATGTCACTAAGGACTAATTTTAGCATGAGTATATCTGGGATAGGCTAACTCTGAAGAAATCAAAGGAAAGACAAGATAAGCTCATTTATACATACCGAAAAATTTAATATGTACATAATATACATCGAAGTTGTATTAAGAAATGTGTTTCAACAAATGAAATATGCAAATATTGTTCTGTGAACAACCAGTATGTAAAAGGGAACAAAAACAGAAAACGTCTTACTAAAGATTTATGGACAGTAAAATGGTGATAGCTATGGTGAAGCAAGAGATGATGTCTTTACTGTTTAAAGAACAGAGACAAAAAAGATCAAATATGACCTTCCCAGACTGTCTTGTTACTTTCAACAGACATGTCCACTCTCCAAGGGTGAAAATAATTTATTGTCGCCTCATATTAATAGATTTGGTTGTAAACAAACCTAAGTTGGGCCAACCAGAAGTAGATGGTTGTGGGGTTTTAGGCTGAAGGTCACGGGTAAAGGGCAAGGCTGTGTCGCTGTTTGAATATCTGACTCCATATTTTGGTTATTTTATTTTACCCTACGTTGGTTAGTTGGTGTAATGCCTTGCCCAAGGAAGTCCCAAAAGAATTATACAAAAGAAAAAACTGCAACAGATAAGAGACGAAGACATTTCTTTTATACTTTCCTTTATTTATTGGGTTCAACAACCATTCCATATATGAGGGAGTTTTTTCCTGAATACATTGAAATGGTTGAATCCCCCAGTTAAGTTGTCAAAAATACTTTAATGCATTTCATGTATGTAGGTGTCCACATTTGGTATTTTGGGCTTCCATACGGGTTAGTTTTCTTTTGGAAGTTTTGTCAAAGTCCGGTAAGGGTTAGTTTATAGTTCAGTTGTGGGTCTTGTATATTTCAGCATAATGTTGACCGAGAGAGGGCTGTTACTGGATGAAAGGGACTAACCGACGCTACATCCAAAGATGTATGTGTGGTGCCCAAACACCAGACAGCAAAATGGTGTTGTTGGTTCGATGGGCACTGCCTGAAAAAGAAAGAGTGCTTGGTCCCCTTTGTCAAGAGGAAATGCCTTTTTTCTTTTACACATGTGTCATCTCCTTTTCCTGTTAGGAACCTCTGGGAGTTTCTGCAAATTTAATAGTTTTCTTTTGCTTTTTTTTTTTTTTTTAAATCTAATTTTTAATTTTTTAAATTTATTTATTCATTCCCTACATTGTCTCTTACCAAAGACATTGAAATAAATTCATATTATATATCCCGGTCAGATTATGTTTTATAAAGATTAAGTTTTTGTTGAGTAATAAGCTACTTTTGTTGGGCTATGTATTACTAGAAATTGTCTTCACTAAAAAAAAAAATAGGTGACATTGTAATTTCTATCTTATGACAAAGATAGTAAAGCATCATTAAATCTCTTCAATGCTGTATTGATCTTATATGCAATTTTAAAAAATGCTAGATGTTCAGCTTTAACATTATTTACCTGCTTATACAGCTTATAATGATCCTTATTCAAGACAAACTATAAAGAAAAATCACATTTATTTTGTTTTCTTTTGTCTCAATCATTGAGAGGAACTGATAATCTCAACATTTGGACCAATCTTTATTTGTTCATTCTATTGTTGTCTTCATTGGAAAAAGAAAAGCATTTATTCATACATGAAGTCCTTAGAAGTAACTTCTGCAGAATAAGCAGATAGTTTCTTGGAGAAATAACAAAGAATGTCAAGGAAATTACATACCATGTCTTAGTGATCTATGTCACTTTATAGAACAGATTCAAAAGATTTTTCTAATCAAGAAAATCTAAAAATCAGGTATAAGGTATGGAAATGGACGGCTAATAGCTAAAATATTATGCAAGCTCAGAGATGATCTTCAGAAAGTTAGTTAAAATTAAGGATGAAAATTTGTATAATTCACTAATTCATTTTTTCTTCTTCTTATGACTTTTCTAGTACATTTTTACAAGGAAATCACTCCAGATGGATTCTTTCATGTCCCAAAAGACTTTCAGTATGACCTTCTTTACTGACTGCTGCTCCTAGAACTTTTTCTTTACTCAAGAATATGTGTTTCTGTTACATGGACTGTATTTTTAACTCAGGCTTGCAGTGGCAAATCCATGTTTGGTAAATATTTTCTTGAATAAAACATGCTTCTTCATACACATTACACATTCTTCTGTAAATTTTGCATGGTTTATACTTCTCAGCCACCAAAAATTTGATGACAGAACTCTATTCAAGCCTGGACTACTCTGATTTTTTTCCATTTTAGATAGCCTGAAAACACGTTTTTACTATAAACCAATTCCAAACAATTGTGACGGCAAATTGACTAAAATCCCAACACGGGACTTTATTTTCGCACGTGTGAAGACTGGGCAGGTTGGCACTTGATCCCCTATAGAATAAGTCCTCGTTCAGAGTTTTTCTCTCAGGCATATACGACCTGGCATATTACGTGAGGGATTAATTTAGGGCCAGACTGACCGACGCTGGCAAGGGGTTCCAAATTTCACACTATCCACACACCCACCAGGTCGCTAGACTTCCTTTCTCCCAGACAATGGAAGAATATGGACCTATAGGTTTTAGTCGTAATAATATTATATTGTAGTAGTCGGCAACTCCGGTTTCCTGTGTGATATTTTTAAGGAATTAATAGGACAATTCTAAGCAAGATAACATAAGGCGAATAGAAGCTGAAAAGGAAGCATGAAAGTAACAAATTCGTAGATGAACTGCAAAGAACAAACTTCGACCACGTGGTAACATAAAAATATATGATTCCTTTACAACAGTTATATACACTTTCAAAGTGTCAAAACATATAATAATTGGACAGTCCACGAATATAAATGTCTTTTCTTGACTTTTTGTTTTTCTTCAAATCGAGAGAGAGAGAGAGAGGGGGGGTGGTATATAAAGTTTGGGTACAAAGGAGAAATGGCCCCAAAGTTACTTATCTTATTTTTCGATGGTGTTCCACTGGAGAATCTTTCTTCTTTCACGGGTTAATACACTTTATTCTATTTTTTTACACTGGCTTGAAGAACCTGGGGTTCCTCGTGTCTCAGATATTCTTTTGTCTTCAACCCGGAATACTGGCTATGGTTCGTCTGCCCGCTACGAACCCTGCTCAAAAAACTCACTTTCTTACTATCTATTTCCGCTGACGGGGGGGAGCCCCACTTCCGTTTTGGGGTCCCAGCCAATCATTTGGCTTCTCTCTCCCTCCCCTTCTGTTGTCCGGCGACCTGAGGTTACTAAGTACCAACACCTGTTGATATCCCCTCTGTGACCCACATTTTCTCTTAACGGTCACTTTTTTGATGGCTAGATACTGTTAATTCAAACACGAGGAGTAGTAATTTTATCTCCCTCCTCCCAATGGGATATCATGTGACACAATGCAGAATTTACATTTATAAGAATTCTGAAAAAAAATTATTTTTTCCAAAATTTCCTCTTGTTGATTGAATGACACTCGTATTTTCCATATTAATCTAAATGTCAACTTGAATATTGCTTAATGAAAAATTTGAACAAACTTAGACATAAACATAGATAGTTATTGCAGATAAAATGTCATATTTTGACAAGGAAAAATAAAATGCTTTATTTTAACAAAAATAATTTTTTTTCGTCAAACATATATTAATAAATGTTTCAAAGGATGCATTTTTATGACAAAACATGGTGCCTTTTAACGATAGGTCATTATCGATTCGAGAAAGCATTGATGGCCATATCTCAACTGATGCTGCCACTAAATTTTATTACTTCAAATTGAATAAATTTGTTCAACTTTTTTCTAACCTTTCCTATCACAGACAAATGATGCAAAAAAAAAAAATAGCTACTGGTGAAATGCAAAGATTCATTGAAGGAGCTTGAATTATTCTCCCAGGGTTATCCCACATATTTTATTTTTAGTGAGCCATGATTGATATTTGTTTAAGATATTCATATCTGAAGGACTATTTTACCATTCACTTATTTATAGTTCATTTTCAAATGCTAATGGCTCACTTGGCTGGGGCTGTAGATTATGCTGATTGCATCTCTGCTGAGTGTTAAGACTTCCCTAATGAGTGTCCAGGATATGACACTAAACAATCTGATTGTGAGTCTCCAGTGATGCTGGAACTTTGGGGAAGGTGGAGTACTCCTTCATTAACATCGCTCCAAGATCCACTCTAAACCGTAGTGGTAGGACATGATAATAAAAAACAACACTTACCAGCTCTGCGACCTGACTGGCGTCCAGCTGGCAGACAAATGTGTCAATGAGTGGGCCAGTATATATGCCTGCTAGCATAGCCACTCCTGGGCTGGCAGCTAATCACCACCCTGGGAATGGACTAGACAACCTGTGTAATGTGGAACGCTCTGATGCACATATAATCTTCCCTTCCTCATGCCAAAGTGAGTATTCACTTTGATGTGCAATTTGACACATGAGCCACACTCAAGTACAATATACAGCAGAACTTTGACATGGTGATGAAAACAGGATCCGAACCTGCGTGGGCATTGCCCATTGGATTTCAAATCCTATGCCTTAACCACTCGGTTTAATTAAGTTGTTAATGATACATAGCAATACTTGGAACAAGTGAACTTTGTTGACATGCCAAACTGAATTGTTGAAAATAAAACTGTTTGATCATTTAACTAACTGTGTATTAACAAGTGACTGATGTTTAATTGAATTATTAGTGTTAAATTGCAAAATTTGAAGTTCCAACAAATGATTAATAGTAAAGAGAATTATTCATATTAGATAGAAATAAGTGAAACCATTTAACTGTGTGCAGAAATGTTTTAAAAATGTTCTCTATAAAATGTGTTCAGAAATCATATATTTGATATACATGTATAAAAAGTATTTGGTATTAAATAACCTATCATGGTTGATATGCCATATCAAATCAAACGAAATAAAATCAAATGCTAAATTAACCCAGTTTCATATATATTAAGTCTCTAATTGAACATGTTAAAAAAGATGAGACCGATTCCCTCAGCAGTCCGTGAATTTTCTGATATGTAAAAACAAAGCTTATAATGAATAAACCATCTTAAAAAATTAGAAATGGCTATAGACTTCACAAATCTACAAGACAAAATAATAAATCAATCTTAATAGCACTAAATCATAAAATATCAATCCAATACTTTATCCATAAACAATAAAACAGATACCAAGAAGGCAGATTTAAATCCATCAGCCTAGAATATCCTGACTACTTCATTAGTAGAAGGGGAAGTTTTACCAGGGGTGTCCTGGTATGACTCTAAACTCAATCCCCTCCATGCTAAACAGCCTAGTCAGCTGGGGCACTAGATTACACTAATGGTGCAGAGGGCTAAGAACCCCACCCACACAACAAATGTCCTTGATATATCACTAAATCCTTTGATGGTAAGGCTATAGTCTGGAAATTTTGGGGAATGTGGAGTACCCCTTCATAACCATTACTCCCACATTACTATTACTTCTATGTCCACTCTGACCTGGAGCTGTAGTACTTGTTTGGGTCCCATTTATGGGTCAAATAAACCAGTTTGACCATTTAACCGTGTGCAAGCAAATGACTGATGTTAAATTGATTCATTAGTGTTATATAGCAATACTTGAAACCATTTGTGAGTAAATAAAACTATTGGGGCTAGACAACACTACTTGAAGTCATTTAAGTGTATGCAAACAAATGATTAATGCTGAATAGAATTATTTGTGTTTGATAGGAATACTTGAAACCATTTAACTGTGTACAGGAATGAAATAATTGATATTATATAGCAATAATTTGAATCATTTAACTGTGTGCAAATAAATAAATAGTATTGAATAGAATTATTAGTGTTAGATAGCAATACTTAAAACCATTTGTTTGGTTTGGTTGTTATGGCATATCAATGTTTGTAAGTTATTAAATGCTAAATCCATTTTTATACAAATAATCAGTTCTATTTCAAACAATTCAGTTTAGCATGAATGCGCAGTTTAATTGTCAAAAAAATTTCTATTTCAAGCTATTCAGTTTACTCAAACAGTTCTAATTCAGCCAATTCTGTTTAGTATAGGTATAGATTTTTTTAAAACACAGTTAAATATCAAAACAGTCCTATATTAAACAATTCAGTTTAACATAAGAAGAGTTTCATTGGCAAAAACAGTTCCATTTAGCATAAATATGCAGCTTAGTTCTATTTAACCTATAGATAGGGCCCTCTCAGTTACTACCATTATGGGCCCTGAGTGGACCTGGGAGCAATGACAATGAAGAGGTGATCCACATTCCCCCAAGCCCCAGCATCACTGGAACCTCACCATCAGATAGTTCAGTGTCATATTCAGGACACTCTTGGAGGAGGGGGTTTTACCCCTCAGCAGAGGTGCGGTCGGTGTATTCTACAGCCCCAGCCAACTGGGCAAAAACGATTTGTGTGCAAATAACATTATTTGTGCAAGCAATACTTGAAACAAGTTCACTGTGTGCAAGCATTAGCAATATTTGTATGTAAATAGTTCAAACTCATTTAAAAAAAGATTACCTTCAAATTATTCACTTACATATCCTGTGTAAAATCATTTAACAGTAATCAAACAGTTGAGCTCTGGCTCATTTAAAAATGTTATCTACAAACAAATCATTAACACATCATACATTTAAAATACTAATATATTAGCACAAACAGGATTTGGCATTGAATAGCAAACAAGGGTTGAGTCGTGATAAAACCCAACCAACCAATATGCTGAAATAGTAGTACCTGTTAGGATTTCATTAGTGGAACAAATAGATCTGCTTGAGATAATCAAATATTTATCACTTAAAAGTATATAAGAAGATACATTGTTATACCGTTATATAATTGGGGATAATAATTGTTAAACTGACTTGGGCAAAAAGTAACCCAGCAAGAGTTGATATGTCATAAAATCAATCAAACAAGTGAAGAGAAGGTACTTCAGAAAATTATAGTAAAATGTTTAAATTAATGACATATGCTAATAGAGAAAAAATTTATAATAAACCAGCACAAATTAATTTCTATTTTAATTTCTATACAATGTTTGTATCAATATTTAGAAACTCTCATAGGACTTAGACTCCTATAATTTAAAATGGGCATTATGCCACTTGTTCCCAAAACAATGATGGCAGACACAAGTAAACCATTGGCCAGGAGAACCACGAGGTCAGTGCTTAAAACTACATCCTCATTTATATTTCGTCCCACGTTTTTGGAGCCGACTTCATGACACGTATTTTCTATAAATACTTCATCTTCAAACACTCTCTCTTTTTCACATTTTCACTTGCATGGCTAACACATTCTTTCCAGGGAGAATTCTATCACTCTCTTATATTTACCAACAGCCGTCAAATGCCACAAATGTATAGGCCATGCAAACATTCCTTTCCTCAATATACCTTGTCAGTGAAACTTTTTCCAGCCTCGAAAACAGCAATTGCGTCAAACCACAGAAAGAAATGAACATTTCGAAATACGTAGTCAATATGCATAGGACACTTTTATTATTTAGTCCTTTTTGTAGTTTTAGTTGTGTTAGTCACACACACACACACACAGAATATTTTCACGAACAGTAATAGAACCATAGTAATGTTTTAAATGTTTCATTGTATGTATTGATAAGATATAAATTTGTTTTGTTGATGCCGCTTGTTTTGAATGTTCCTTTTGTCTGCGCCATTTCATATTACTATCTTTACTACAGTTGCCTCTATGTGCCTTTTTCTAAACACCAACTACATAAAACTAAGAATATACCAAAACCAACATAAATTTTGGGGGACCAAACATATCTACCAAATAACATGTCCCCCTACACTCTTAGCAAAATAAAAAGTATTTGCTCAGTGAGACCACTTGCATGTATTTTAATTACTGTGCTATGTTTACTATGCCTAACCAGCACTGAGTATGTGTGCACATATATATGTGAGTATATACATATATATATAATGTATGTGAGTATATATATATAAATATATATATATGTGTGTGTGTGTGTGTGTGTGTATATAAATGTGTGTGTATTTGTATTTATATATATATATATACATATGAGTGTGTGTTTGCTTTTATCTATATGTGTGTGTGTGTGTGTGTATATATATATATATATATATATATATACATACACACACATGCATACACACGTGTGTTTGTATACATGTTTTCATTTGCATTAAATATCTGTATATTTATTGTAGGAAAAAGACTTGGTGAGGTTGGCTATGCTTCACTCCATATCACTACCCTAAGTAAAGGCATGAATCTTTTTCTTCTCTTGCTCACCATTCAATGGTTGAAAGTAAGGCAAACTGGATTCTTTGGCCATCGTAAAGCAACTGATGTAAAGGAGAAAGCTCTGAAATCTAAACTTGTGGAGCATTATTCAAAGAATTTGTGGAACTCTGGTGTATCCTATTCTTCCATTTTCAGCATGTCCAATACATTTTTTTTTACTTCGTCTTTGTATTGATGCATCTACGCAATCCTCCATGCTTGAGAGTCATCTTTCTACTTTACTTGACACATAGTCTATAACATTGCTGGAATATAAGGTCTTGTGCATAGTTTTCAGTTTTCTTGTCCTTTAGTCCATTTATCTAAGTTCTTCCTTTGTCCATTTTAAGAATGGTCTCTACTACTTTACAAGAGGGACTGCCAAGCTGTCTACCTCTTTGATGAGATTTCTGCTGCAGAGTTTCATTTAGACAAATTTTGTCACTCTTCTGAGGTAGTTTTTTCTTACCTTTTTCTTTTGTCTCTGCTTCTAATATTCTCAAATTTTGATTTGAACATTTAATCACTCCTACACTGTGCATGACTGGTGAAACTTTGTTAAAGATTTTATATATACAGTAACATTTGTAATAAAGTTAGTAGTTTTCATAAAAAAATTTTCTCTGTTAAGTAAAGTTGGCGACCTTAGATGAGGGTGACCCAAAGGCTCCCTTTTCAATACCACATCGAGTTCTAGGGGAGGGTGCTACTCCATTCCCTGGATTGCTCCACTTTACCCTTGATCCTTACCTTATAATGCTGAGTGTTAAGCAAGGTGGCATCAAGTACCTTTTTTGAGATTTTGCTATGATTCGACCTGGGATTGAAACCCAGTCTCCTGGACCATTGATAAACACTCTACTCATTAGGCCATTATAGAAGTAGTAGTAGTAGTAATAATAATAATATACAAGGATGGGCTGAAAACTTAATTGGGTGATGTCATGTCTGCTATTGATGACATTTTAATCAATGGAATCCAAACACTGGAACATTGATGGAAGAAGTGTGTAGACCTCATAGATGATATTGAAAATAAGCCTTATGTACTCACATTTCATTGAGAGTATCTTGGTCAGCCCATGAACTTTTCTGCCAACTCTTGTACTTTTTGTCTTTGCTTGTACTTGGATAATTGCTTATTTCTTCACTGGTGACAGATATCTGCATTAGAAGAGAAGTTAAAGTAGAGTTTGGAATGCTGTTTTTTAAAGCAGGAAGCTCTTTCTTATAAGGAGTATTGGAAGCACTAAAAATAAAACAATTTAAAAAGCTATTGTAATTTTGGATATTTTACAGAGCACTTGTATGACTTAAGATATCTTTCAACTTAACAATTAAAAAAAAATTATATGAAAGTAACTGAAAATGTCAAATTTGATTTTAAAAAAGATGGCAAATTTGACTTATTAATTACTTAGGATTTCATTTGAGATAATGTGGTGCGCATAGTTTAGGAATAAGTAATTTGAAAATTAATATACATCCATATATCATGGTAATAGTACTTCTGGCAAGTATGCCTGCCAAAGCCCAGCTGCATACCCTGTAGCAAGCAGCAGAAAGCATCAGCTTCTATAAGAATCCAAATAAGACTGTTCATATATTTTATTCAAGAAGGGGCCATGTCCACCCAAAGGGGCAGGCTTTTGCAATTTACTTTTGGCCAATTTACATACCTCAGCAGCAATCTCATTTACTGAAATTCATATCAACTTATACAAAAGGAAAGTGTTGATGGCTATTTGTAACACAATGTAGGTGGTCCGCCAAGCAGACGATTCCTTTGTCTGTTTTGGCGCAAAACCTGACAGAGGGTTTTGGACCTGCGATTTCGACGTGACCGGAAGTGGTGAGGGGACGCCAGTTAGGGAGTGAGAAAAAGGGACTGAGAAGTGGGCAGTTGGCGAGGGACACGGACTGAGGCAGTTGACATGGGACAGCAGAGAGACGAGTCGGCATAAGAGAGGGTCCAGACCAGTGAAAGAAGATTGAGTCAAGATGAGTCAGCATTCCAGTAGCATTGTGGAAGTTTCGCTAGAGTCCACACTAGCGTTAGTCTGCACATGCACAATGTTACATAACTCTCCTTCTGCACTTGAGTTAACCCCAAGCGTTTGTTCGTTTTTTTTCTCCCACTCCCTCGATTGTATTCTTGTAGCCGTAAAGAAATGTGCGATACCCCTATCGGAACCACTAGTTGATCACAGGCCATAAAGAAGAGAAATGGTTCAAAGAGGTTGATGTGTCTGTGGGCCGAGGGGGTAACGTCACATATTTACAGGTTGTCGATCATATGGCAATCTGATCTCTCAGATAATATAAAATGGGATTTTGTGGATGCACCATCTGGCCTCTAATAAAAAACATAGAGAACAATCTAGATGGGAACTATGCAAGAATGCTATGTGCTGCTTTGAGTAAATCTTCGAAGTGACAGAACAGCAGCTGTACAAACACTTAGCTCCCAAGTCATAAATCATCCATGTAAGATAAACATGACATGCTGGAAAAGTAAAGATGAACTTATAAGTGATGTTCTCCGATGGAATTGGACACAACGATGCACCAATATTGTGTGACCAGCAAGGAGTTAAAAATATCAGTTCTGTTTGGACACTGGATGCAGTCTAGAGGACCTGAGAGGTGGCTGGTGAGATAGAATCAGACGAACTTAGTGCTATCAACATGACTTAATGATATATACAAACTTTGTTGGATTACTACTTAAATCTTGTAAGGTTGTTATTCAGCATCTGCTTAACCAATATTATAATTGCAATTTGAAAATCTGACACTTGAACAACTCCAAAAAATTGACACATCTTCAGGGATAAATGTTTCCTGTCAATTGTATTTCAATCCTCAGAATCTGATTTCACACTGAATAGACACGATGATTAGAATATATAAAAGTTAATAGATTTGAGAAGAATTAAAAGAGCAAAACCATTTACAAAATATTGATAACATTTACAACAAAAAATCAAAATCTTTTTTTTTTTTATGTACTATTTCTTCCCTTCAGTAAATTAAGGGATTTATTATTCCATTTTTTTTTTTATATAAATGACATGCTTGTTAAATTTCTTCTGCCTTTTTTCTAATTTCCTTGAAAAATAAGACTGGACAATTTCTATTAGGAAAACTGTTTGCATTTGGTATGTGGATAGTAAAAAAATAAAAGATCATTGTTTGAATGTTTAGATACAAATATCCATTTAAAAAAACAAGTAAAATTTAAAGAAATTTAAGATTAAATCCAAGCCAATGATCTGATATTGTCATCCTGCCATGTTTCAGGATAGCTTTACAAAAATCGCTATCTCAATTTGACATGAGATGAGAAATATATTAGATGAAATGAACCAAGCTACATTGTCTTGATACACATTGAAAACATATTCTGAAGAAAGTGATCAAAGATCATTTGGTTAAACAAAGTAGGATTATCAATTTCAAATTATGCATGTGTGTGTGTGTGTGTGTGCACTTGTTATGTATTAAGTTATACACAATAAGTTGGATCATGAATTAGATGGTTTGGTTTGGTTTATTAATCCATTTTTATGTAAATAATCTGTTCTATTGAAAACAATTCAGTTTAGCATCAGTACACAGTTTAATTTCAAACTATTAAGCAGTTATATGTAATAATTCAGTTAAGTGTAAATACAGTTTTAGTGTTGAAAAACAGTTCTATTTGAAATAATTCAGTTAAGCATAAGCACGCAGTTTAAGTGTAAGTACGGTTTAATTGTCAAAAACATTTCTATTTCAAGTTATTCAGTTTACTCAATTCATTTTAGCATAAGTATTCTGTTAGTTCTACTTAACCCACAGATAGGGCCCTATCAGGTGCTACCACTCCGGGCCAGAGTGGACCTGGGAGCGATGGGTTATTTGTCGCTGCCTCCCACCAGACACGACTTGACACAAGATCAAAAGCCCGAAGGCCGATTAATGTGGGGATAAAGGGGAGGGGAAGGTCGGGAACGAGCTGAGACTCGAACCCTGCTAGTCATTGACCCACTAAGTGCAATGTGGATCTAATGAGTCAAGCCGTTTCACGGACCAAAATCTAGGTCCGGGCACATATGCCAGCATATAGCTTGAACTAGACCGTGAGGTCTAGTGCTATACAAGGCGTGCAAAACGGATCTGAAAAAGCAGCTCACCCACCCGAAGGTTGCCCAGCCGAACCTGGGGGCCTATTCGGCCCCGAGTCTGCTCTTGGTTTTGATCACCCATCCGGCACGAATGCCAGACGGCCCAGCCAAAAGGCCAGGGAGCGATGGCAATGAAAGGGTACTCCGCATTCCCCAAAGCTCCAGCACTGCTGGAACCTCACCATCAGATTGTTTAGTGTCATATCTAGGACACTAGTTAAGGGGGGTCTTACCCCTCTGCAGAGGTGCAATCAGTGTATTCTACAGCCCCAGCTGACTGGGCAATACACAGATTTATTTCAGATAATTCAGTTCAGCATAAGTACACAGTTCAGATGTCAAAAACAGTTCTATTTCGAGCAATTCAGTTCAGCACTAGTATGCAGTTCCAGTGTGTAGAAGGCAACAACACACCAATCACAATCCAAGGAATGGACTGGCCAACGTGTACACATTGGAATCTCCCAATGTGCCATAAATAGCTCTTTCATTGAGGACTGATTCACTTTAGTCTTTGCCTTGCTAAAGACTTTTGTCTTAGCCTAGCTACTGACTACAAGTGTGTTTCATGATTCAACACAATGTCAAAACAGTTGTATTTTAAACAATTCAGTTTAGCATAAATATGCAGTTTAAATGCAAAAATCAGGATAGTGAAAGAAGCACGGTTTTGTTCAATTTAACCCATAGATAGGACCTTTATCAGGTGCTACCACTCCGGGCCAGAGTAGACCTGGGAGCGATGGCAATGAAAGGGTACTCTGCATTCCCCAAAGCTCCAGCATTGCTGGAACCTCACCATCAGATTGTTTAGTGTCATATCCAGGACACTCGTTGGGGGCGGGGTCTTACACCTCTACAGAGAAGCAGTCGGTGTATTCTACAGCCCCAGCCAACTGGGCAATCATGAATTAGAGAAATCATATAAAGGAACAAATGACAAGCAGGTATACATTTAGATAAGAAAAGTACATATTACAATTATATAACCCATAAATCAGTTGGGTCCCTGTGAAGAAAAAAGGGGGTCGGAACTCCTTCATGCCAACTATGCTGCTCGCACTAACTGTCAGAATAACATGACTCTGCGACTTGCACTAACTCAATGTCTGCTCACCGCTCTCAGAATAACACCCCCCTGCCTCGCCAATTAGGTCATTTTATAGCCTCTTCTTCTCCTCGTATGCAAATTACCGCTACTCGCATATAAGGAGTGCACAAATTCACATTCCTCTTTTTTTTCTTTTCCCGACGGTCAAACGCAGATGTGATGTGAGTAATCTATTCTATTACATTTTAGACCACAGTCCCAATTGTAAAAGTGGTCCTTGAAGATATTGTTGCTGCTGTTTAGGAAGGAGCAAAGTCTTCTTATTAGCACTTAACAATCATCTCTATTATGCTGCAAATTAGGTTCAGCGTGAATACTGACCCCTGAAGTATCAGGGAGTTATGAATTGGACTGAACATTTTTATTGCTTTTATGAAAATCAAACTTTTATATAACTCTGTTGGTGGGGCTTAGTATACACTGAGGGTATCCCCTGCCAAGGGGTAAGACCTTCTGAACCTCCAAAGGGCTCTCCTGAGTATGACACTAAACTGCATCAAGTGGTGAGTCTCTAGGGAGTGTGACTACTCCTTCATTACCACTATTCCCAAATCCACTCTGTCAAAGTGGTAGTGTTGTATTTTGACCTTCGACCCAGGCAAATATGCCATTCCAAAGTGATGCACCGGAAGGAAGTGGCATATCCCAATGGCCAGTAATCAAAAGAAATCACGTAGGCAGGATTTGGCTGATGAAATGGGACAAAGTAAAAAAAAAAACCATGGTACACTCATAGACTGATGCACCGGAAGAGAGTGACCTGTGAACTGCATGAGAGTTATTTCCGCTTGATGATGATCAAATATGTCATTCCAAGGATTGAGTGGGCAATTGAGTGGGCGTTGAACTATTATATAACTCAGTCAAGCCAAGAAGTTAGAGATCAGTTGGAGTTAGAAACGAGATGTGGTAGGGGAAGCCACACCAGGCCGAAAAGGCACTTGGGGCCCCCGAGTAAGTTGGGGTCCAGAGAAGTTGCTGATAAGATGCGGTAGAGAAAGCCTGGCAGATGGGGTCCCTCAGGGCCCCCGATTGAGTTGGAAGTCAGAAGAGTTGGGGTCCAGAGAAGTTGCTGATAAGATGCAGTAAAGAAAGCCATCATCCAGCAGAGAACTGGGCCCCTGGGCCTCCGGTTGAGCAGCCCTGGAGAACGAGAAAGACACAACGCTGATGGCCGTAAGAGTGGGGGTCAATATATTGCAGTCTTTGTTCAGTCTCCAACTCCCTCTCACACGCAAACCTTGAGTAACCCTTTTCGAACCCTTACAATAAAGTGAGAGGTACATATTTTTCTAAAGAAGTCTTCGCTCATCGTTATTCATTGCGTCAGTCTGTATTCTGCATATATATGTATTATGTGCTTGTATAGTTAATCATGGTCATGGTTATTGAGTGGCTATACAACAGCAGTACCTGTTAAGGCCCCATCTATGAGTGAAATAGTTATTTGAAAATTATTAGATATGAGTACTTGATACAGTATAATTGTGTGTAAAAACCTCTGAAAAAAACAACTTCCCAAAAAATATGAATATAAATGCACATTGTTACCTACTCTCCTGGCATAAAAAAAGCCAAACAGGTTGACATAACATTAAGATCAATCAGTCTGTACAATGAGCAGTTTCTGTTTTATTATGGTTACTAATGTAGCCACACAGACACACACATGAGAATTTTAGTTATATATGTACATTAATAAACATATAGCATCCGAAAAGAGAATTCACATTGAGGTTTATGAGATAGACAATGAAAGAAAAGTACTAATATATACAAGAGTGAAACTAATTTACCTAAGACATATCAGTAATAAGATACTGGTCCCAAGATGAGCCTCTGAATGCATGGAGAGGCTGCACTTGGCCATTACTAGTTTAAGAGATAGAAAAAATTATTTTCATGTCTTTATATAACCAGCATGTGAAATTAATAGTAAGCCACAACTTTCATGCCTGTGGCTACAAAGTTAGTTTGATTTTTATTTTGTATTGGGCTATTAGAGAAACTATCTAAATGAAACTTAGTTGCTAGCTCTCTGCAACGTTTATTGTCCTACACTTCATGAAATATATGTTAAATTTTATCTATTTTGAATATAGTCACCACTTCAGGGATTGAATTTTAGCCAGTGTTGAAAAAGAGGCATCCAACCATGTTTATGGTTACACTGCAAATAATTCCACTTAGTTTTATATGTTGTCTCATAATCCCTGAAGTGGAGGTTGGTGGCATGCTAGTAAAGGTAGAACCTTCTTGCTAATAAGCTATTGGTTTTTTACCTGGTGACAAATGAAAGCTGAGACACTTTCTTGTAAAGTGGCATATGGCTTAAAAGCAGATGCCTCATTGAATTTCTTCATGTGGAAAAATCAACACATGCGGAACATGGATGAAGACAAACAGTTGATGTGAGCACAATTAGGTGATGGATAATGCATTTCAATAGTAGCAATAATTTGAATGACAGGCTCTGTTCAACTCAGCTGTCAACTGACAAATTCAAGAGGACCTTAATCACCTTATCAGGGAGATGGAATATGGAGTACCAGGACAGTCCTGACATTAACTTTGTTACTGCTGTGTTGATTTTATGAAGGACATAGCAAGCTCTTTTTAAATCGAAGAGTAAATCTTTTAGAGGATTTTATAGCAGAAAACTTGCTCTATTCAACAGCGTCATTGTGTTCTTTGTATCTGTGGTAGTTTCTGTTGAAAAAAGAGAAGGCATTAGTTTTGGAGTAATCCTTGAACAATAACTATAATAAATTACTCATGGAAAATACCAATTTCTTTCTGTTAATTTATTTTGTCCATTTCAAGTTGGCTACTTGGCCTTTTATTAAATAGTGGAGTGATTTTGGTTTTGCCATAGATATTTCCAGACTATAATACATGGAGACATTTATGGAAAGTTTTATTACCATATATACTTGGGTAATGAATGACTTTTTACAACTTTTTCATCTAAAAAAACAAGGGGCTTTTTTTTTATTATGTTTTTGAAATATAAAAGTTTAGCTTGTTTCTAGACCTAACCTTGGCATAACTACAATTCAAAGTTCCCACTCATAGCTGATACCTAAAAAAAAGTTATTCGTTAAAATAATGAAGTTTTTACTCAACATTGTTTACAATTCAAAATACCTGTGCATATAATACATACCAATATTATAAACAGTAGACAAGGTTATTGAAAAACTTGATGATCAAAATAAACATGGTAGGCCACATCAAGGTCTAGACTACATCGATTATTAACGCTATTGTATTGATTTTGATTATATTTCACCAGTTCTGAAAGAATAAATAAGTGTTTGAATGTTTTTTTATTAATGAAATTTGATACTGAAGAAATATTTTTATATGCTAGTACAGTCAAAAGTGAAAAACCATTCATTACACACAACCTAATAAGGTCCTATCTATGCATCAAATAGAACTTTCACCATTTAACTGTGAACAGTTGAAACCATTTAACTGCATATAAATAAAAGTATCAATGGGAATAATACTTGAAACTAGTTGACAGTGTGCAAACAAATGATTAATATCAAATACAATTATTAGTGTTAGATCGAAATATTTGAAACCATTTAATTGTGTGCAAACAAATGAGCTCTGGCTCATTTAAAAAATTTATCAATGTCGAAATTCAATTGTATTAGGTCTCTCTTAGTGACAGTGAGTTAACATGCAGTTGTATTACTCACTGATGTGAGCTCTCCAGAACTGTGAGGAAGGAAAAGGTTTTATGGCCACTGGAGCATTCCATAATGTGCATGTGGTTGAGTCCATTCCCTGGGCAGTGATTGGTTGCTAGCCCAGGTGTGGCTATATCCGCATAAAAATATACCTGCCCATTCAGTTTGGTTGCAGGATCCGTATTCAGTTATGGCCCATTTTATTTTTCATTAGCCAGCTTGACTCTAGAGTGGGACTGCTGAGCCGGTAAGTGTTCTTATTTTTGTTGTTTGTTAGAGCTGTGACTTCTACAATCAACAAATCATTCATATTTACCAACTTCTCCACACAGTTAAGATGTAACATAAGGTCAATTTTTAAGTGGAGCTGAACAGTTTGAATTCAGAGTTTTTCCTTCTTGACTGGTTGCCTAACCAAGTTAAAAAGCCCAGTCCACTCTACAATTTTACCCATAGTTGAGAAAAAAATTATTTGATTCATACCTTTCCTAAATATATTAGTGCTATGTGACATGCAATCAACCTCAGCCTGGATTTGAACTCATGTTACTGGGTCCATTTCCTATGATGTTAGCCATTAGACCATGGGCACCTCCATATATATTTAATACATATCAGTTATTTAATGCCAAATTCTATTTATACACATAAGGGTTGATGTGCCATTAAACACAAACATCCAATAATTACACACAATATATGATAAAACACTTTTTTGTGACTGAAAATTAAGCGTTATTCATGACATGATGTGATTCATTACTTGAGTATATAAGGCAAGCAATTCCAATTTAAAATTGATTACCAATGCTTAATGTTTGGTTATGGTATGTAAAAATTTAGATACATGAAAAAACAATTGCCAGTAAATTAGTGCTACTTGGGTATGCAGTCTACATCTCATGCAGCTATTTTTGCATTCAATCAACACTTTGTATTGTGATCTAAAATAAAAGTTACATTTTTTATTTTATAATGAAGAGATAAGGTAAAGACTTGGTTTAAAGAGAATATATGGCTAGAGAGTCTGAAGCATTTATGAATGTCTATTTGATCGTCAGAAGTTCCGGTCTTGACTCAATAAGGTACATTGCCCAGTCAACTGGGGCTGTAGAATACACCGACTGCACCTCTACAGAGGGGTAAGACCCCCCAATGCATGTCCTTGATATGACACTAAACGATCTGATGGTGAGTCTCCATTGATACTGGAGCTTTGGGGAATGCGGAGCACCCCTTCATTGCCATTGCTCCCAGGTCCACTCAGGGCCCTATCAGGAGCTACCATCACAAACCAATCT
Source organism: Sepioteuthis lessoniana (assembly GCA_963585895.1). Classification (NCBI taxonomy): domain Eukaryota; kingdom Metazoa; phylum Mollusca; class Cephalopoda; order Myopsida; family Loliginidae; genus Sepioteuthis; species Sepioteuthis lessoniana. Next base: position 154,799 of record CAUZXS010000173.1, read on the forward strand.
ATGGGTTAAATAGAACTAACTGAATACTTTTGCTAAACTGAATTGCTTGAAATGGAACTGTTTTGACAAATAAACTGTACTTACATTTAAATTGTGTGCTTCTACTAAACTGAATTGTTTGAAATGGAACTGTTTTTGATACTGAAACTGTACTTATGCTAAACTGAATTGTTTAATATAGGACTGTTTTGACATTTAATGGTGTATACAAAAATCTATACTTATACTAACCTGAATTAGCTGAATTAGAACTGTTTGACTAAACTGAATAGCTTGAAATAGAAATGTTTTTGAAAATTAAACTGTGTACTCATGCTAAACTGAATTGTTTGAAATAGAACTATTTGCATAAAAAAGGATTTGGCATTAAATAACCTACAAAGGCTGATATGCCATAAAACCAAGCAACCCAACCCTGAATAAGGTACATCTGGCAACAATACTGACAACATCATTCTGACCTGTTGACTCTTCCTTGATTTTGACAGCTTATTGGTGCCTGATTTGATTGGTTTGGTTGTTTTTTATGTAGTTGCAACCCTTTTGGGTTGTTTAATACTGAATCCAGTTAATTCATATAATTTGTAAGGGAATATTTTGTAGGTAAGTTTATTTTTAAACAAGTTAGAGTTCATTTGCTTGTACCCAGCTAAATGGTTTCAAGTATGGTTATTTAATACTAATAATCCAATGTAATATCAATTAAGATGTTAGCTAAAAAGTTTTCTAATGAGATCTGATAAAGATGAAAGTAAAAGCATTTTTATGATAGAATGACCTTTTAGATACAGTGATTATTTCTGCTGGTGTATAATGAAAAAAAAAATGACTAATGTCTTGCTTTTCTAAATGGTGTTTGTTTGATCTGCCAATAAAATCAGTAGATCTGTTTAAAATTTGCTTGATTTTTATCTAATTTTATTAATAAATGTATAAAATTTGAAATTGTTTTTTTTTAAAATAAAGATCTATAAATTAATGGTAATTTTTTATAAATGAATATGTTGAATGTTTTATTCAAACCATAATAAATAAATGAAACATGGAGATGGAGTATCACAGTAGAATTTTACTCCTGTAAATAACATACCAAAGTAGTTCTTGTTTTGTCGTTATTCTTTGAAATTTGGTTTATTTATCAATGTTAATAGAGAAAGAACGAGAAAAAGATTTATATGATTGATCTGAAAAATTATAAGAGATTTTTTATTTATTAACTTTATAATAAAAAAAATACCTCTGCATCACCCTTGTCTAAAAGTTTTACCCATGCTGAACCCTTGAACAATAATGAATTATACATGAATAAAAACAGTATAAGAAAAGAATCTTACATTCTCTTTGCATTAAAATTCAATGGTGCTTTCTCATGTTTTGGTACTTTTATATATGAAAGAAAATAAATTTCATGAATTAAGATTATATTAGTTGAAGAAATATTTATTTCTATTGGTTTTCCTTAAAATATTTTGATAACACAGGATGTCACTGTGTAGTCTTTGGGTACATCTCTGGTTTTCTTTATCTTTTTTTTGTTTTGTTAGTAAGCCATATATATCTTAAATACAAGAAAAGCAACATTGTCATTCTTCATTTGTATAAACCTCAGTTTAAAAACACAGAGCAGAGAAGAACAATCTATGTATGAAACTTTAAGATGAAAGTAGTCATTTAAATGTTTTTGGAGAATTAAACCAAAAGCACTTGTACCCATTCACATGGGTAGATTTTTTTAATACCAAGAAGACATTGTTTTATATATGGAATATCTGTCACCTAAGTGCATTTGAAGGAGTGAAATTGATTTTTATATGTAACTAAATTTACTTCAGATTTTAAATTTAAGCAACTGTTTGTACCAATTGCACTCTGAAGTGCTTTTCTAGAGAGTTTTTATTAATGTTCTTTCATCTAAGCAGTTATATTCTAAGAAGAATGAAAGAAAAGAATTGAATTCCTTTCTCTTTTAACCATCAAATTGTCAAAATTCTTATTCCACTGGTCTATGGAGCCAGATAATTTCTAATTGTGACAATATGAATATAATTGACATTTCTTTCCAAGTTCTCCAGTGATTGATATTAGCAAATGACATGATAAAAGGAGCATTTTTCTTGACGTTTTTGGATAGTTTTTTTTTTTTAAATATGGGTGTCCTTTCATCAAAGCAGCTGTGTTCTAAGAAGACTGAACTAAAACTAAAATATGTATTTATTTCCCAACGGTTTTTTTGTCAGCTGTAATTTAAATTCATTTAAGAATTTTAATGAATGAAGAGGTTTGCCCAAAATAATATGTAGCATTTTCTGTATTTTATGTTGTTACAAAAGCAATTATATAAGAGAATACTTAAAGATTTCAGTTCCGTGAATTTCATTACACCTGAAATTACTTCAGTCAGCAATGACATATCATTATAAAATAAATGGAATGAATAAATTAATAAGATAAATTGGTATTGGGTTATGCCTGGCTTTAGGGATTGCTCCTCTTTAAGGTGGATATGGGTGGCAGGGTAGGGATGGGTGTGAATGCCTCATTGTTTTTAATTGCTGTCTTGGCAAAATGCTCAAGGAGCCAATCTTTGAGCCTATTAATGTTTGCTTCTATTGGGGGAAAAGGAGAGGTTTTTGGATGCTTTAGCAATTGTTCCTTACCCTCGTTAGGTTCGGGGCTGGCATTTATGCCTGTTAAGGGTATATACTTTGTTGCAATATTTTGTGGGGTTGATAATGTCACCACAGTGTTTGGAAAATTTTCCATCAGTATTTCTACATCAATGCAGGCTGTTTTGCTGCGGTAAAGCCACTGAAGTTTTTTGCATATATAAAGGGCTTGTTTGGTTGTTCTTCACTGTATCACGATTCTCACTGGCAGTGTGAAGCCCCCTACAGCCCAAATGATTTTCCTTGATGGGAAGAGGTAGTTCATTGTGAGCCCCATATTCATTAGGTGCTGAAGTCCCCTGAAGCGTATGATGGCCTCACTGTCGGGAAAGATAATCATTTTTGTGGGAATATCCTTAACCTGGCTGGGATCTGGTTTTGGTGGGAATGTATTAAATATGCTTCTAATTCTACAATTTGGTTTGTCTCTTAAGATGTGTATGAGCCTTTTGTTTGGTTGAATGTGATGTAGGTGGTGAATGTTCATGGCGGTTTCATTGGTCTCCAGGCTTTTTATGATACGTCATTGATGTTTCTTAGCCTGGTACACTCTTGAAAGATTGTTAGACATCCTACAATTGCTTCATGTTTGACCCCATGCTCAGCATTTTATCTGATGAAAGCTTGTTCCCAGGATGCCCTGCTGGTTGCTGCTGCAACATGTGCAAGCCTTGTGGTTTGGTTCGGCACCACTATTCATAGTTAGGGTTAGTGCTTGTGCGAACATTCCCTGTATTGGCTTGTGAGGCATCATTGAAGTTTGATCTCATAATGCTGATTTGAATGCTTCAGTATAACATACATTCTGCTCAAGGGATTTGGGCGTTCCAGCTTTGGCCAATAGATCAGCTTGGTATGTGTTACTTACTATCCTCCTGATGAGTTGGACCTTGATGTATATTTCCGAGAAGTCATGCTCATATGAAGTACATGTTAAATTGCAGTCTCGGACCGTAGTCCTGAGATGGACCATGTAGCTCGGTATTGGTTCATTTTTGCCTTGTGACAAAGAAGCAAAAGTAAGGCAATGGGCTGTGGAGTTTGACCTCTGAGTGACTAATGCTTCCACCATCTCAAGTAGTTTGTTTGTGTCAATGGGGAAGAAGTTAGGGTGGGTGTTGACAATGGCATTTTGAACGGCCCCATCAGTGCAATTGTACAGATGGATACTGGCCTGAGATCTCGGCATGTTTGTTATCTTAGCGAAGACATTCCAATTAATTCAGGATTTCCTGAATTGATGGAGGGTCATTTCAAGATTGAGTTGGAGAAGCTTGGCTGATGGTGCCTGAGTATAGTTTATTTGGGAGGCGGTCTCCTTAGCCTGCTAAAGGAGACAAGGGGCTTCTCCCATTGATTTGACTCATAGATCTTTTCACATAGATCGATCCAGCTCTCTCTCATCAGCTTCTCTTTTATGAAAGCTGTTGCATGGACTTTGGCTGAGATCCCTGTTTTGATAAGGTAACGTTCCCGATCCTCAGGTTTCATCAATCCTGTTTGTAGCACCATATTGAGTTAGATAGATTATTAAAATCAACACTCAGTTGCACAGCATTGAGTAAGCTCCTGAGCCCTGAAGAAAAAGAGCGATTTTCAGCATGTTAGAGCATTCCATTTTGCCCAAGTGGCAAAGTTCATTACCTGGATTATGATTAGTTTGCTGGTTTATTTTGGCAAATAATCTATACAGAACCTATGCCACTACTAAGTTGAAGGTGTTATTTATATACTAATATGTCCAGTCATAGACCAGCAACCAGTCATCATCCAGGGAATCGACTTGCCCATGTGAACACAATGGAATGCCCCAATGTGCCATGAATAACTGTCCTTCTTCAGAAATTTACTCGACTCAACTTGTTACGCAACTAAGTGTTGATTCTGACAACCTACCAAACTCAATAGATGACAGACATTGGACAATAGGAGAATCCAGATAAGATTATCAGATATTGCAAGTTAGAATATTTGATTATACTCTAATACAAGTATATTTTTCTTTTTTAAGTAGAGGAATTATATAGTGAATTGAATTACCATGACCAGAAAATCCGGCGAAAACTTGTACTCGACATGGGAAAACACTGGCCAGTTGTTTTGATCTTATCAGATCTCATCAGCAGTGTATACCATGATCTCCCCCACTGGAGATTGAATAAGAATGCAGAACCGAAACTCTGCCTCTGAGCCACAAGTTCACATCGAACATAAGTGATGCCAAACCAACTAGTCATGGTAATTGCACAGCCAATTAACTGGAATATGTCTTGCAAGTTACATCCCTACTCTTTATAGAGGATATGGTCACCTCCAGGGCCATGTCTTCTCAGGAGTATTGGAAATACGCATCCACGTAGTTATTATAACCTCAAGGGCAAGGATATATGCAGATGCATATTTTCAATTATCCTGGGAAGACGTGGCCCTGGAGGTGACTGTGTCCTCAGTAAAGAGTAGGGATGTAACTTGTTAGACATATTCTGTTTAATTGGCCATACAGTTACTATGACTAGTTGGTTTGGCATCACTTATGTGCGAAGTGAGCTAGTGGCTCCCTGGAATCAATGTCAGGTGCCTTCGATCTACTGTCCACAAGCCAAAACACAGTTGATTCGTGTACCAGGGAACACAGCTAGCTGAAGTATATCAAGGCTTAGAGGTAGGACTGAGGTCCCTTACTGTAACATCACAGTACCACTGGAGGTTTGCTGTTTTCATTTATTGGCGATCAGTGTTTAAATGCTGGTGTCTCACTTTTTTCATAAATGACACTATGCTACTTAGTGAGGATAGATGAAGTTAGTACAGAGCAATTCCATTCGAGTTAAATGCAATGTTTGATTCAAAGAATTTTCACGTTTGTAAGGATTTAGTTTTGGGGTTACATCATGAAAATTTAACCCAATTGTTTTATTAAAGAATCTCTAAGATTAACATTTATACCTTTTGTCTTGTTTTATTTTAGTTTATGTAAAATTTGGTTCTGTATTATTTTCTTTTATTTTCTGAATTCCCACATTTTACAAAAACAAAAGTTTATGTAAAATAAGAGTAACATAAATGGCATTCTTATTCAACTTGTAAAAATGATATGCTGCAAAGGAAAATATTTAAATAAAACAAAATAATCAAATAGGAAAAAAGGCTTGGCAAAAGATAAATAATAATAAAAACTAGCTTTGCCATTTCTTTCTTGTTAATATCTCTATTAAGAATTCTTATTTATGGTTGTCATTTTATTTTGCTGAAAACTTTCCTCATCTTGTTTTACTTTTAGCAACAAATGTTTTTCTAAGGTTGACAGTAAACATTATCTTTATGCCAAAAAAACAAACAAATTTTCAAATAAGTTTTATTCATAAAGAATGTGATCTAATTTAACATAAATTATTTATTTGAAGGTTAAAAAAGAAATGGAAAGATTAGAAAAATACTGAAATGAAAGAAAGTCAAAATTGTTTGGAATAATTTTTTCAAAAAGTAATGCCAACTTTTTGATATGTTGTTGAAAAGATAAGATTTGGGAGGATTTGGCTATAATATATCATAAATATTATATATGCTCTCAGCCTTTTCAAACAAATGAGTAGGAGTTGCAATATTCTTGGAGTGGAAGATTTAATTTCCAATTGCAATGAACAACAGAACCAGATCAATTGTTCTATTTTGCTAATCCAAAAACAAGAGGAAAAAAAAATGACGACTGAATTTTCATCCTGTTTCAATAAATCATACTTGCAGTAACTGCGAAAATTCCTGTCTAATAAGTAAATATATATATATATATATATATATATATATATATATATATATATATATATATATATATACACACCAACACACTAATATACCTAAAGAACAAATAATATTATATAGAGATACACAAGGAACAAATAATAATACACACACACACATACTTGTATGATATTATTTCTTCTTTATATATACACACACATACATACAAAAGGAATGAATATTAGACTACACACACACACACACACACACAATGAATAAATGTCCCGAGAAAAAGAGTTTGGTATCATTCAGATTAAAAATATATGAGAGGTTTCATATAATTCTTCAGGAGTGCTCGACATATGGCTATGAATACAGAATTATAAAAATATCAACCAGACCAAATATATCTGTCATATAGATGAGAAAGGAAACTCAATTGACTGTCATTATGCTATTATAAATTTATTTTGACAGGCCACTGAGAGTGGCTTTTCTCATCAGATAGCATTAACAAAATGGGAAGAGAAATTCCCAAACATTACTTATTAAAACAACACAAAAAAACACAACTTTGCATTTAATTGTACTTATTTTTCCTCCGGCAAAGGTTGCTTGTAATTTTCTTATATCCTTTAGCAAAGATAACCAAAGTTATGCGCCAGTTATTAAACAAAAAGAAGGAACTAATTTTCAAATGCCAACGTATAAATAGGTTTAAACTAATATGATAATGCTTATGAATAGAAAAATGGATAAGACTAATAGTAGAATGAAGGTTATGATATAAGAATGGGTCAATGAAGTTCAGAATATCAACTTTTTACAATGATACTGATAGTAATAAAGTAACAAAAAAAGAGTATAGTAATGATAATAATAAAAGGGAATAATTATGGCAATAACATTAATGTAAATTGGCCACTTTGGTAGCTTTTTTTTATTAAAAATGTGG
>CAUZXS010000175.1:0-40531 GCA_963585895.1 Sepioteuthis lessoniana
GTTAAGGTTTCCTTTTCTTAGCCAAGTCCACGTTTTTTCGTGTGAGATTTCGCTAGTTGGTCGTTTAAAACGTCCAAAGAGTTATTTTTCCTTCCACTTTCTTTCTGGTTATTGTCGTTCTGCTGATCCTCTTGTCGTTAGTATTGTTTCTGGTGGTTGTCTTCCTCCGCGCTTTTCTACGTAGTCTTCGAGTCGTTGTAACGATGCGTCAACGCTGTCAGCAATGCTGGCAAGTCCTCTTCCTCCCTCTCTTCTTGACACATATAGTCTGTCAACGTCATCTCTGGGATGCGAGGCCTTATTATTATCATTAGTATAAATATTTTTATTATTATTATTACTAAATTCTCAGCTTTAGTTTCGCATTCTAATAATTCTTAATCAGGTCTTTTACCAAGACCTAGCTTGAGGGATGGTAGTGATTAAATGTATTCTATTTCTCTCTTTCTCTCTTTTTTGCTGTCTCTTTTGGGTATTAGCATTGACAGTACTCACAGTTCTGGAAAGAGCACTCTTTTGTATTTATTATTAGCTGGGACCGCCCGGTATCTTGTTGATGTGTTTATCTGTCCCTTTCTTGATCATAGTGAGGGTCACCACTATTACTGGCACAATGGCAGTTTTAAGGTGCCACATTTTTTCTATTACTATTTCCAGGTTTTGTATTTGCTTATTTTATTGTATTCTTAGACTGATATGTTATTATCCACTGGCGCTGACATAATTTAAAGGTACGTTTTTCTTTCTTAATCTTTAACCACTATATATTTATTTGTCCCTCAGTTTGGATCGGAATGCCCCCGATTATAGTAGCTTCTTTAGCTTCTATTATTGCTTCTGGCTTGCGTTTATAAGTAACAGTGAAGTTGGCGACCTTAGTTGAAGGTGATCCGATGGCTCCTTTTTCAATAGCTACTACGCCGAGGTGTAGGAGAAGGCGGTATTCCATTCCCTGGATTGCTCCACTTTTCCCTTGATCCTTACCTTACCATGCTGAGTGTTAAGCGAGTCTTTGAGTCTGATCTTAAAACTGTACTTTCGGATAGTCTCGATTCGTCCTCCAAATTTTCCAGGTCCTTTTTCAAACATTTGGGGATCGTTCCAAGTGCTCCAATTATAATTAGTATTACGGTCACCAGTATGCTCTACAATTTTTTCATTTATATGGCAATGCCCAATTATTTGTTTCTGTTTACATTTTATTTTATTTTCACTCTGTGGTCCGCTGGAACTGTATACTCGACTAAATGACAAGTTCTCTTTCTTTTATTATTTTAATTATTAGCACAAGTGTTCTGACTAGGATTAGTTAATCTGATTATTTTTCAAAATTTCAAATAATTTTATGCGTCTCATTTTCTGGGTTGGATTATGGCTCGTGCTTGTAGTATGGTCATAATTCTACTACTACAACTATCATTATCATTATTATCATTATTACTTCGTTTCGAGTTTTTTTTTACACCAGAGTCCACTGATTGTTTCTCACTGGAGTTTGAGTGACAGCAGGTCTCCTCAAGTCTCCAGGACTCTTCTCAATATACTGGCCGATCTCAATAATGCTGTAGTTTGGATGGTTTCCACGCGTCCTCTTATTTCCAAATCCTCCAGCATTCCCTGTCCCAATCATTTGATGGCCGTACTAAGGGTACCAATTACAATTGGTATAATCGTCGCTTCCATGTTCCACAGCTTTTTCAATTCCCTAGCAAGGTCCAGGTATTAATCCTTCATTTCACTTTCTTTCAATTTTACTTTATGATTCTTCAGGACAGCAAAGTCGACAATTTTGCAAGTTCTCTAATTTTGTTGCTTTATCATTTACTCCTTTTGAGTTTTTCACATCAGCGTTAGCTGATGGTTTTCGCTGGAGTTTGAGTGACAGCAAGTCTCTTCATGTTTCCAGGACTCTCCTCTGTATTCTGGTCGTTCTCAATAATACTGTCATTTGGATAGTCTCTACCCATCCGCCAACTTCCAAGTCCTCCAGGCACTTTATTAATCCTTCAGTTACTGTGCCAAGAGCACCAATCACAATTGGTACAATCGTCACTTTCATGTTCCACAGCTTTTTCAATTCTCAAGAGAGGTCGAGGTACTTATCCTTCTTTTCACATTCTTTCAGTTTTATTCTGTGGTCAGCCGGGACGGCAAAGTCGACAATTTTGCAAATTCTCTTTTTATTATTATTATTATTATTATTATTATTATTATTATTATTATTATTATTTTATCATTATTTACTCCTCTAGAGTTTTTCACATCAGTGTTAGCTGATGGCTTTTCACTTGAGTTTGAGTGACAGCAAGTTTCATCAAGTCTCCAGGACTCGTCTCAGGATTCTGGCCGTTCTTAGAAATGCTGTCGTTTGGATAGTCTCTACCCGTCCGCCAACTTCCAAGTCTTCCAGGCCTTTTAATAATCCTTTAGTTATTGTGCCTAACGCACCAATCACTATTGGCACAATCGTTACTTTCATGTTCCACTGCTTTTTCAATTCTCTAGCCAGGTCGAGGTACTTATCCTTCTTTTCACTTTCCTTCAGATTTATTCTGTGGTCCGCCGGGACAGCAAAGTCGACAATTTTGCTGATTCTCTTTTTTTTGTTGATTATTATTAGGTCTGGTCTTCTGGTCGGGATTAGGTGATCCGTTTGTATATTAAAGTCACATTGGAGTTTATGCAAGTCATTTTCTAGGACAGGTGCTGGGTGGTGCATATACCATTTGTTTGTATGGTCGAATTGAAATTTCCTGCACATTTCCCAGTGGACCATCTTGCCGACCCAGTCGTGTTTCGCCTTATACTCCTTCTGTGCTAATTTGCTGCATTCGCTTATTATGTGATTGATCGTTTCGTCTCTGTCACCGCATAGCCTACATTTACTGTTTTGTTGCGTCTTATCTATCCTTGCTTTGATATGATTGGTTCTTATGGCGTTGTCTTGTGCAGCTATTAGGAGGGATTCCGTATTATTATTATTATTATTATTATTATTATTATTATTATTAATTGTGGGTTTCCACTTAAGTACGAGTAACAGCAAGTCTTCTCAGGTCATAATGACTCTTGTAATTATTCTAGTTGGTCTTAACAGTCTCCATTCTTCCTCTAATCTCTAAACCCACCACTCTCTTTTCTAGAGCGTTGGGGGACCGTTCCATGTGCTATATCTACAATCGGTATTACCGTCACCTTTATACTCTCTGGCACGATTAACATATTCATTTATAGTTTCTTTTCTGTTTATTTTCAATGCTGCTGCTGCTGATTATGTTATAGTTTTCTTATTCCCCGAAGCATCTTGACGCTTTTCCGATTGGATAGTTTTATTTCTCCTGCTGTTTTCCCCCTTTTTTATCGTAACAATTATCATCATTATTTCACTCTTGGCGAGTTCTTCCCAATACTATAATCTAGATGTTTTCGATTCTTCCACTGATTTCCAATTCTTCTCGTCCCTTTTCCAAACCTTGATTCCCTTTCCGCAAGCACCAATTACAATTGGTATTATCTTCACCTTTACGTCCAACAACTTTTTCAGTTCTCTAGCAAGGTCCAAGAATTTGTTTATCTTTTCGCTTTCTTTTATTTTCGCTATGTGGTCAAAATCCACTAAGCTACAAAATTGTTGTCCCTTAGAATAAAGCGGAGAACTCGACGACCAAATGACATTTTGTAAAAAACAGCTGATGATATAGAACCCTATCAACAGTCCCCGAAAAAATTCAAAAGACCTTGGATCAAAGAAAGATAGAATTGGCTCAAAACTCTCACAAGAGGACTCCCGAGCGTTCCCTGCTGATCAAAAACGCAAAATATTTGATAAAACACAATATAAATATCTGTGGAATTTAACTGATTTGAAGTGATAGATTTCCTTTTTTGGGAAGTGAATGCCTATTAATTAGTATCATCAAATTGATATAGGTTGTAGAATATCGGTCCTTTTCTGCTTTATGCCCCTAACTGCACATGTGGAGTGTCATGCTTAGTAATTATATTAACAGCTTTTGGAGAACAATCTGTTTTCTTTTGTTTTCTTTCGTAAAGTTCTTTGAACCATTTCAGTTCTGTGTGAGTGTGAGTGAGTGAGTGATTGAGAGAGAGAGAGAGAGAGAGAGAGGAGGGGGGAGAGAGAGAGAGAGAGAGAGAGAAAGAAAGAGAGAGAGAGAAAGAAGCAACCTGTCCAATTTAGCTCTATGTTTTATGTTGTTTTCCTCAGAGCAAAGCCGGCCATGTTGTTCAGTTAATATTCGGTGGATAGACGTTCGTTAGCGTCAACATTGAAGGAGGAAACAAATGAAATGTCTAGATTTGAATGTCGACGATAGAGAAATGCAAAATTCGATTGTCTGTTTGGGAAAGCCTAGCAATTTGCAAATAAAATCGATGAAGATACAGAGAGAAAAGAAAAAAAGAAAAAATGTAGTGTGAACAAGGGAAGTTTTTGATGAGGACCCGACATGGCAACAGCGTTAAGAAAATAAGAATAATTAACGAAACAATAAAATGGAAAACAAAATATTCAAAAACGCTCAAATATGGGATGGCCAATAAAAATCGTCCTCATGAGGGCATCAAGTATTTACTTAGATTAAACTTGTACGACACAAGTAATCGATAGACACCTTGATCGAGAGGACGGCTATTTTACTGCTTCGGAAAAAACATTTCACCCCAAGAAATAACTATAAACCTGTGAATAAAAGTTGAGTTTGAAAGTATCTTCGTCTTTTTTCTGTCCTTCATTCCTTTTCAGCTTGAACAACAAAGTGAACATAAGTGAATGGGGATTAGAAGAAAAGGTAAGTGACAAACTTCATAGTTTTTTCTAACACACCCAATCCACTTATACCCCATCTAACTACAAAAAATACCAGCGGAAATTACTCCTATTTTAAAGCAAATAAAATCTAACACACGTTGGCCCAGTCGGTTGAGGCTGCAGAATACACCAACTCCATCTCTACGGAGGGGTAAGACTCCCCCGACTGAGTGTCCTGATTATATAACCCTAAATTACCTGATGATGAGCTTCCAGTAATGCTGGAGCTTTGGGAAATGCGGAGTACCCCTATGTTACCATCGCTCCCAGATCCACTCTGGCCCGGAGCGGCTGCACCTGACAGGGTCCTATCTATGGGTCAAACAGAACTAAAAAGTATACTTATGCTGAATTGAATTGCTTAAATTAGGACTGTTTATATGTATAAATACACAAGAATGCTGCGAGCAATATTAAACAAGACCAGGAGACAGTACCCCACAAAGCAGCAGCTGTACGGCCACCTACTACCCATCACTAAAACTATCAAAATTAGACGAACCAGACATGCCAGTCAGGTATATCCGTGCTGATAGCACGACACAATGATGATGATGATGATGATGATGATGATGATGATGATATGTAAAAAATAAATTTGGTATTAAAAAAACTACAATGGTTGATATGCTATAAAACCAAACCAAATCTAATTAACATATGCGTTAACAAACGAGGATATTTAAACCGGTTCGAATTCAATGTCAAGCTTCTCTACGTCTATTAATAAATAAATAATAAAGATTTTATCTATTTTGTTTTTGTTTAAAAATAAACTTTTAAAATAAGTTTTCAAAGTTAGCTTTCTTTATTGTTTATTTTCACTCTTCTTTCTATCTGTTAGACTCTCTCTCTCTCTCTCTCTTTTCATCGCCTTCTGTTCTCTCCCGATCTTTTTTCCTTCTCTTTCAGTGAAGCAGACGATAAGCCTCTGAAAAAATTTAGCTTCTTTCTTTTTTATTAGATTTGTTATTTTTGTCTCTTTGACGTACAGAATATTATTTTTCTCCCTTTTTTTAACTCTTCATAATTAAAAATCCATTATTTATCTAAAGTGATGACACGACGTAATATTCAATCACACGCGTTCGTATCTTTTTCTGTTTATATTATTGATGATAATTTAGTGTATGAATATTATATTCAAATATATACATTATTAAAGGACAGTGGTAGTATAAAATATCGGAGAGAGAGAGAGAGAGAGAGAGAGAGAGAGAGAGAGAGAGAGAGGGAATGTGTGCGTGTGTGCAAGATAGAAAAATAAGCGAGAGAAAGAGTGAGAGAGAATGCACGTGTGTGTGAGAGAAAATAAGACAGCGGGAGAATGCATATATGTTAGATAAAGTGTGGGTGTGTGTCTGAGAAAGAGAATAAGGAAGTGTGTGTGTGCGCGTGAGTGTGAGTGAATAAGAGAGAGAGAGAGAGAGAGAGAGAGAGAGAGAGAGAGAGAGAGAGAGAGAGAGAGAGAGAGAGAGTGAATCTAATAGTGATAGAGTGTGTGCATGATGAAAAATGGGAGAGAGAGAGAGAGAGAGAGAGAGTGTTTGTATGTGTGTGTAAAAGAGAGAGAGATTGAGAAAGATAGAATGTGAGTGTGAGAGAGGGAGAATGAGGGAGAGAGAGAGAATAGGAGAGAATATGTGTGAGAGAGTATATGTATTAGACAGAGAAAGAGAGAGAGAGCATGTATGTGAAGGAGAGAATGTGTGTGCGTGAATGTGTGTGTAAGTGTGTTTGTGTGTGTGTGAGTGTGTGTGAGAGAGAGAATGAGAGAGAGAGAGAGAGAGAGAAAGAGAAAGAGGGAGAGAAAGAGAGAGTAAGAAAGAGAGAGATTAAACCGAAATACAAATAATAGACTGAAACAGAAAAAAAAGTACTAAAAATTACCTGAAGTTAAACAAAAGAAGAAAGAAAGGACATAAATAAAAATAAAATAAAAGAAAATGAAAAAAGAAATTTCCAGTAAATTAGGAAGCACAAGAAAATCTCTGAAAACGACACAAAATGAAAGAAATTTCAAGACTTCAAGATCGGAGAAAGCAAAAACATAGAATTGCCAAAGAAAGACGCGACAAATGATTGTCATAAATCTCTAGATGATATTAAATTGCAGTTTAAAATCCAAACTGTCAACACATTAATCCCCCTCCTTTTTTACACATGTTTGAAGACACCTTAATTTAGATTCAACAAAATATTAGAAAACTCATTAATTGCTATTTTTGTGCCGTGATTCAATAAATCGATTTCAGAATAGAAATTTCCTGGTTTGTCCTGAATTAAGAGTAATCAATAAAAAAAGACTTAACTATAGAAAAAAATGATGCAAATAAGATTTTGACTCCTGATATAGAAGTCAAAACGGAATTCTACAGGAGGAGCCCGCATGTTGTAGAAGCTAACATGCTGAAGTACGACATCGTAGTGAGCGGGTTCGAACTCCAGTTATAGTGTTACGTTCTCTTTCGGACAAATATCCTCGGGAAAGGTATGAACTCCCTTATTCCCTAATTTATGTATTGAATAACACCTCTATTGTTCTTCTGTACGAATATGCTGACGGGGTCTCTGCAGAGGTGTAAAACCCCTCCCAACGACCGTTCTGGATATGACACTAAACCATCTGATGCTTATGCTCAAGTTCTGGAATTTTGGGAAATGCGGAGTACTCCTCTATTTCTATTACTCTTAGGTCTACTCCTGGTTCTCATCATTTACTTTAATTAAAACCATTTAACTGTGTGCAAATAAATCAAGGATATTGAATTAGATTGGAATACTTAATAAATAAAATTGCATATGTTAAAAAGCATTCTTTAAACTATTCAACTGTGTGCAAACAATAAATAGCAATACTTGAAACCAATTAACTGTGCAAACAATAAATACTGAAAACTATTTAATTGTGTGCACACAAATGACCTCTAACTAATTTAAATTTTAAGTTACTCACAAAATATTCTCTTAAAAATCGTATGAAATATAAATGTATAAAGAAGATTTGGCATCACATAATTATCAAGAGTTGATATGCCATTAAACCAAATAACTATACAAACAAATATTAGTAACTTTTAACAATATATCCCAGTTCTGCACGTTACACACTTTACCACGAGAGCCTTCTCTCGCTATATAACTGTGTGCAAACAAACGACTATTATTAAATAGATTTTATTTATCCCTGCCTCCTACCAATCAGGACTTTCCACAAGGTGAATGACTCGAAGGTCGGCTTAAATTAGGGGATGGGAAGATCGTGCATGAGCTGTGGTTCGAACCCTGCTGGACTTTGCTGGTCATCGGCTCACTTAGTGTAATGTGAGCCTGATGAGCCTAGCGAGACATGGACCCAAACATGGGTCCAGGCACGGATGCCTGATTATAGCTTAAACTGAACAACGAGGTCCGATGCTATACTTGCTGGTCAATGGCCATTTCGCGCTCAACCAGCCAAAAGGCCGAGTGGCGCGCAAGACAATTATTAAATAGACATAATTGTTTGAAACTATGTAAGTATTACAATTAGATAGAAATATTTGAGTTCGATGGGCAAAGTCTGAAAAAATAACAACTCAAATATTTAAATATAAACACAATTCTCTAACCTCTAGACATAAAATAACCCTAGATGGGCTGACATTCCGTCGGCTTAGGATCTGTCTCTCTCTCAATCTGTCTCTTTTACACACACACACACACACACACACACACACACACAGAGAGCGAGAGCGAGAGAGAGAGAGAGAGAGAGAGAGTGAGAATATATGACATGAATCTGCGACTAGCGAAGGCTTGGTCCGCTATCGATAGATTATTGGTCATATGGAAGTCAGGCCTATCCGATAAAATAAAACGCATTTTTTTCCAGCCAGCAACCGTGTCTATACTACTATATTGATGCACCACATGGACGCTGACAGAGCGTATAGAGAACAAGCTTGACGGCAATTGCATAAGAATTGAACAAATCCCGGAAGCAACATCCCACAAAACGGCAGCTGTACGACCACCAAACTCCTATCTCTAAAACTACCAAGATCAGATGAACAAGACATGCAGAACACTGCTGGAGGAGTAGGGACGACATCACATGTAACGTTCTCTTATGGACCCCACCACAAGGAGGAGCAGGTGTTGGATGACCAGCTATAACTTAATTATAACAGTTCTATAAGGACACAGGGCGCAGTCTGAAATGCGATGGACGATAGAGACGAATGGCGAGAGGGAGAGGGGGGATTCATGCTAGAGGCATGATATGATGATAATGATGATATATATATATAGTCAGACAAAGACTGAAAAAGATTGGCAAAAGTGATAAGGCATATAGGAATATTTTTGTGGCATTTATTTTTGCCCAACAGTTTCAACCTCAGGTCATCGTTAGGATAAAAATTTTTGGAAAAAAAAAAGAAGATTTTTTTTAGAAAGTTAAAAAAAATCCGTAAAAGTGTTGATATGTGATAAAAGAAGCGGGGAAAATGAACAAGTAACGGAACATATCCATTCGTTGACTGAAAATTATTTTTTGGTGTCTTCAAGCGACATTCTCTGCTATCGCAGACACTTAGTAGCACTCACCCAACACACAAACATATAATTGGCCTAGTCGGTTGGGGCTGTAGAATATGCCGACTGTATCTCTGCCGAAGGGTACCCCTCAAAGAGTGTCCTGACATGACTTCTAGGTCCACTCTGACTCAGAGTGTTAGTATCTGATAGGGTCCTATCTGAGTGTCAAAATGAAGTGTTTGATCATTTAACTTCGCAAACAAATGAGTGATGTTTAATTGAATTGTTAGTGAGGCATATCGATTCTTTGAACCATTTAAATGTGTGCAAACAAATGAGTCGTGTTGAATAGAATTATTAGTGTTAAATAGCAATACTTGAAACTCTTTAACTGTGTGCCTAAATTGAAATATTGGAAGAATATAGAAATAGTTGGAACCATTTGACTGCGTAAATGAATAGAGTTCAATAGAATGAGTAAAAAATAGCACGCGCACACACACACACATACACACACACACACATATATATATATATATATATATATTGTTTTTTTGGCATAACTACCATTTTTGGTTATTTAATGCCAAATACTGTTTACATATTTATATTAAATTCATATGATTTTGTTTGGTTGGCTTTTATGGCATATCAACTATTGTAGGTAACTTAATGCCAAATCTTCTTTATACACCTACATTGAATATATGAGATTCGAAAATATTTTGTTGATACTATTATTAAACGAGCCTAAGCTCATTTTTTATACTCATTAGGTCGATGTGAAACGGAAATAGCTTCGTCGAGAATTTGAAATCGGGTCGCTGATTCTATTCCTGCTACGATAACCAATAAACTTAGCGCGCCTCCTGTATCAATAAACTTTCAATGCATATTCATCCAGACAGATTTTTTCCTGATTTTTAATTAAAAACTTTTTCTTAATTAAAGACTTATTAGATAAATTGAGGTTTTTGTCATCTGCTTTCGTGTCGTATACCATAGTATTAAGTATGTTTATTTGAAAAAAATATTTTCTGCTCATTGGAGCTTTTCAAATTTAAGGTGAAAAACTTAATCAATGTAGAAGATAAACAAGAAAAGAAAAATAAAGCTAAACTTCTCTCCTTGTTACGTGTAGACTTCATTTTTGTGGAATCAAATTTCGTCTCTGATGAAACTAACTTTATAGTGAAACATATCAATTTGATTTTTTGTATTGTCTTAATTTTTTATACCGTCGGATTTTTTCCAAACTTTACCTATATATATATATATATATATATATATATATGTGTGTGTGTGTGTGTGTGTGTGTGTGTGTGTGTGTGTGTGTGTGTGTGTGTGTCTAATGGACACGTCTGTAATATATACACAGGTTGCGGATGTTGTGTTCATAGAATCGGTGCTTTGAAATTGATTGGTCACGATCATCTTTCTCAGTTTCCGACTGGTAAATTTGCATTTTGTTTCAAGTTAAATTCATTATCATGCGTCCCGTATGAAATTGCATCAACAGGCAATCTCTCGATATAAACCTGCTATGTCTAACTGTTTATTTATTTTTCTAGTCTTTGTTCTACACACAAATTTTCTGTAGTTCCCCCCTCCAAAAACAACTCCCCAATCACCCCCCAGCTTTTCCCACACCTCAAACAAGTTTCTGAGAAGTTTTGACTAGCGACAAAAGTTGATTAGTGCATGATTATATTTTCTATAACTTTCCTTTTATATTCAGGTATTTCTTTGTGATTCAGTTTTACCATTTCTTTTTAATATTCTTTCTGTTGTAATGCCGTCATTAGCGAGCAAAGCAGACCTCCCTAGCCGTCTTTATTATGGTAGCCCAATCATGTTAAGTAAGAGTCAATGCCACAAGCCTCTAAAATATGTCTGTTCAGTTCTATATATCCACTTCCAACTCTTTATCTACCTCCAAAACCGTATCTTCTGTCTTGCATCACGTGATAGTATCAACAAATTAGAGCCCAGACATCTACTCAGAATTCCAGCCAATTTCACTATTTTATTTTCAGACCTTCACATCAGAAATATTTTCCCCTTTTTGATCGTTCCCTTCTTAGAGATCAAGCAAATGTTAAAATCAATGCCAATTGAACCGAATGATTGATTTTAACGGCATGTCAACTCGTGTAGGTTTGTAACACGATGCAATTCTGAATATTAAATATTAAAACAAAATAACTGCAGGCGATTCTGTTATCCCGATATACGAAAAAGTTCAGACTGCATGCAGTTTCCTAGCAATCATCGAAGCACCAGAGACAGAGAGAGAGAGAGAGAGAGAGAGAGAGAGAGAGAGAGAGAGAGAGAGGTCTACTGTTGTGCATAGAAGAGGTTGAAGTACAGGCATCCGAACTCTCTCAATCGCTGTCCCAGAGGGCTCTGCCGATCTCAACTCTGACTCTAGCAGTAACTCAACTAATTCTCTACTCACTCTAAACTCACTCTCAGCTGACTAATTTTCAAATCGTCTTATTTTTACATATTCTAAAATTAAGTATTTTATTGGTGTGATGTCATGTCACTAAATCATTCTGTCTTTTCATCATGATCATCACACGTTCTCAACTTTCATTATGCCTTTATTTAATTCCCATCAAAATCATGACACGACATGAATCTATTTTATTTACATTTGGCCTTCCTATCTTCCGTTATTTTGGTGCGTGGTGTCAAACCTTGCACACAACTCTGTGCACGTGTTGGAGCATTTTAATTTGACTTACATTTCCACTCAAAGATTTTAGCTAGCTTACAATTTTACCCAACTAAATAATTGCAAGTAAGTAAGTTGGCGACCGTAGTCGAAGGCGACCAGAAGGCTCCCTTTTCAATAGCTACTACACCGAGGTGTAGGGGAGGACGCTACTCCTTTCTCAGGATTGCTCCACTTTACCCTTGATTCGTACCTTATATCGCTGAGTGCTAAACAAGGAGGTATCAAGTAGTATTTTTAAAGTCTTTGGTATGACGCGACCTGGGATTGACTAGGTCACCTGGATCATTGGCGAACACTCTACCCATTTGGACAATAATTAATATAATCAATTATCAATAAAACTATTAATATAATTGATTACCACCTTAATTATTTTACAGGTTTACAGTATGTCTTAAGGTTTGGGAATCATTTTATGAATTGAATACAAATAATTTTTTGATAGATCTTTTGAGCCAAAACAGTTTTGACCACTCCAGACCAAAGAAGAGCCGAACGTAATGTTAATGAACGGATATTTCACACTCCCTAGAGCTGCAGACCTGAAACTGCACCACCAGATACAGTTTAGTGTCATACAAAGGGCATCATGTTTTTGAGTCAGGAATAGAGTCAGCGTGAGTTTCGCCTGCTGGGCGTCTAATTGCTCTGAGACTACATGTGTTTTTTAAATAACCTGCTCTATTGGAGAAATAGAGTAATTTTTACTTATTGGTGTGTAGTGACTGGAAATATATTATTCGGGGAGGTTTTAGTGAAATAACACCGCCTATTTTTGTACCTGCATGTTTGCATACTCATGCACGTGCCTATTCAAATATGAGTATAAAGAACGCATACAAAATGAATGTAAGCGGCGTAAAGCAGTAGTCTAGCTGTTTTCTTGTTCATGCCATTTGGGATTTTTGTATCTCGAAATATAAAATGTATTTATTCTATATTTCAAATATCTATTCTATATTTCAAACTTCCCTTTTTTTCCACACCTGAGTAATAGTAAGAAGTCTCCCCCTCTTTGTTGTAGAAACTTTTTTTCATATTCCTCCAACGCATTGTGACTCTTTTACAGTCTGGGATGGAAACTTAGTTCCCTTCTTACATGATGAAGAATTAAATGTTATATAGCATTAATTCAGTCGTCTGTTATTCTTACTGCCGAACATTTTGTGTTAGGTTACTCTCTTTTAGATAACATAATGCATTATGAGACAGGGTGTGTTATCTACGTGTTAAGACCTCGTTAATCCTTATATATGTATACGGTTGTTTGTAGACATAAGTAACGTGTATGTATGTATGTATGTATGTATGTATGTATGTATGTACAGAGATGTGTTTGAAAAGTAATGTCAGAAGATAGGTAGAACAAGATAAGAAGGTCAGGCAGATTTTAAAAAATTAAAGGATTTCTCGATGGGGATGAAAGAGTTTTTAATACCTTTCATAAACATTGTTGCATTATGAGACAGGGTGTGTTATCTACGTGTTAAGACCTCGTTAATCCTTATATATGTATACGGTTGTTTGTAGACATAAGTACCTTTCATAAACATTGTCCGAGCCAAACTTAAGCCAGTTGGACCCATTTCTTCCAGTTGAGTCCCGCGACTAAGGGAGCCTCGCGTTGGAGTTTAATCTACTCTCAGCTTGTCAAGTAGAAACAAAAATACACTGTAATATATATATATATATATATATATATATATATATATATATATATATATTCACAACTGAACCCATACCTTCTACGACCAACCTTTTGATTCCATATTGAAAGCAGTAAAATACTGATCGTAAAATAATTTCAATAACTTTTACACAACTACACAGGGCCAGCCTTAAGCTCATTGCACTAATTGCTCCTAATATGGCTCACAGCTTCTAAGGCCAGCGCTTAACAATGTTCTTTTCTTAACATAACATTTATCTTAGAAGTAAGATTTGAGGACTTAACATTTGAGGACTTAACATTTAAACACTTCTTGTATAGTGGATTTTTTCTGCTTTTGATATTCTTAATATATTTTCTCAACATTCTAAAATGTTTTGCTTAATCAATAGCTAATAGATTTTAAGGTTTCTATTTCTTAAGGATGCAATTTCGTTTTCCGATTTTTAAGAATCAATCCCTTTTTTTTAAAATTTATTTTGCTTTTTTTTATTTTTCAGTATAGAAGAGTTATAACCATGTGTTATGATATATGAAAGATCTGATTTCTTCAACCAAGCTTGTTTTATTTTTGTAATGTGTTTCGAGAAGTTGATAAAAATTGATTTTTTTTATAGCTATGAAAATAATTCATAAATGCGGGATTAATGACTTCAGTTATATTTCGTTTTTATGAGTGATTTCAAAGAGCTAGTTAAATATACCATCACAAAAATTTGTATACATGGAAAGAAAATCTATCAAAACACTTATATATATATATATATATATATATATATATATATATATATACGAGGATCATTAAACAAGTTTCCAGACTTGTTTTGTATGGACACTTTTATTGAGTGTACACTCATGAAATCTATTTCCCTTCGAAGTAATCTCCTCCGGTTGCAATGAACTTCTGGAACGCCCCATGAAAGTCCTCTTGTGTGAGCGTGTCAATGACCTTCGTCACAGCCTCTTTCATTTCCTCAATTGTCTCATAACGATAGCCCCTGAGCTTAGGGAATAAGCAAAAGTCACAGGGAGCAAGGTTTAGACTATAGGGAGGGCTAGGAACTGTCTTGATACCCATCTTGGTCAAATAGTCTGTGATAAGGATGGAGTTGTAGACTGGTGCATTGTTCTGGTGGAAATGCCACTGACCCGATTTGAAGAGTGCTGGCCTCTTTCGACGGAATCTCTTCCGGAACTCCCTTAAAACCTCAACATAGTAACCCTAACCCTAACCCTTTCGCTAATAAACTCTGGTGTATTGACTCCCACACCTCTCATCATCCCTCACTGACTCCCTGCCTTCCTTGAATCTCTTATGCCACTCAAAAACTGATGCTCGATTCATGCAAGATGGTCAAAAAGCAGTTTGATGCATTCCATACGTTTCTATGGCATTTTTTCCAAGCTTAAAACAGAATTTTATTGCATATCATTCTTTTAAAGTGTCCTGACGTCCAGATTGCATTTTTGAAATTCACCACCTGTGACAATTAGGCTTTAGTAGGGTGTATTCCAATTGCTGCTGTAGCTGTTCATTTGCCCCTGAAATCATTAAAATATAGCAATAACATACTGAATTTTCAAGAGTCTACGACAATTTTAAATGCCTGTACAAAAAAGTCTGGAAACTTATTGAAGTCACCACGTATATATATATATATATATATATATATATATATATATATTAATCAAAGTGAGGCTTCTGAGCTTGTGTAGATTCATAATCATCATAGGGTTAATCCAGCCTTTTTCAATTTCTCTGCATTATCATCAGATTGATTCTTAAACATTTTGAAATCTTTGAATTTGAGCTTCCATGTGATTGCCAAGAATCACTGCATACCGTTAACAATTTTCTGGGGGAGTAAATTACGACATGGTGCTGCTTTTCTCACAGACAGTGCCCCACTGACTCTAGTTTGGTACACAGTAGACAAAGCATGGAACAAATGAAGTGCATGCGCGCATTTGATAATTTAACACGGTGACGATTTACACATTGGACTCTCTCTCTCTCTCTCTCTATCTATCTATCTCTACTCATGCACACACTCATGTATATATACATACGTGTGTGTATGTATGTGCGTATACATGTTTGCGTTTGAGATCTTTTACTTCTCCAAAAACTAAACTTCATCTGGTAGTGAGGATCTAGTTAAAAAATTTTGACGAGTGAGAGTTTGCCCCTACGTTTCCATTGCCACTCATTTCCATTCTGATCCGAAGTTGTAAAACCAATTTGAATCCCATCAAAGCGTCAAATCGATTTTTTAAGATAATGTTTAAAATGATTATCAATTTCGTTCATAAATTATCCCTAAAATATCAATATTATTATATGTCTTTATCTGTCTAAAATGATTGTGACGATTTGGTTTGGTTTCTTTAGTTAATGTCATATCAACCTTTATATAATATAATTCAATCCATCTTTGTAGAACATTACTGGGACTGTTTAACCCATAGATAAGGAAAACGGGAGTTCGTATATTTCCCAATGGTAATAGTCTGAAAGTAAACCTAATAGTATGAACAGAGTTCGAACTTCGTTGTATTCTAGCGCATCAGCATGTATGCCACTAAAACTCCTTGCATTTAATTTCGTATCCTAAATGTAACAACTATAGCGGGAGAGATATAGATATTTTCACGTGTTTTATTTTCTTATTTTCATCATAAAACTAAGTTCTCTCTCCACACCGCTTTCTTTATTCTCTCTCAACATTTTAATTGAACTATGCTATAAAACATTTGCAGACTGACTCTGTTTTCTGATCATTTAGTATGCTATAAAATCTTGATAGCGTTACGATGGTATCAATAGTTTGTATTCTGCTTGCTCCCCTGGCCGGAAAAACGAACCAACTGAATAAGAAAAGGACATGATAGTCATCCATTCTGTTAGTGAACCAAGAATAACGAGCCATTTATGTTCAAACGTAATGAAAATGGAAATGACTACAACAATAAAACCACACACGAACATACACACGCACACACACAGAGGGACAGAGACACACAGAGACATAGACACAGAAATATAGAGAGACGCACACACACAAACACATATATACACATACACACAAACACATACATAGATATACACATACATACACACATAGACAAGCACGCAAATACACACAGACACAGACACGCATACACACAATAAGTCTTTAAAACGTTTCCAGAGGAGAAGGGTATAATGGATATACTAAAGCATTTGGGCTTAAAATTGATTAGGAAAATCTCTTTTGCACAGATTGCAAAGAAAATCCTCACTCGTTGGGACATTGTGAGTTCTTTAAGAAAATGAGAGGGGACTCATGCGTACAGAAAGTAAATTGAACAATTTTTTCTTTAACAAAATATATTTTACTACATTATTTTTTATCCCGGACATTGCCTTCCCCAGTTCTTCTGACATTATATATATATATATATATATATATCATCATATAGTGCTACTTGCATGGTTTTCCCAAACTCTCTCAATCGTCATCTGTCTCTATCATCCATCGCTTCCGGCTGGTCGTCCAGGCTACATCCTGTGTCCGCACAGATCTGTTATAGATAAATTTTAGCTGGCCGTCCTGCACTTTGAGTGAAGGGCTCCATAGGAGAACGTCGTTTATGTGCCCCTTTGTCTTGTTTGTCTAATTTAGATGTTCTTCGAGATAGGTGGTCAGTGGCCGTACAGCTGCTGTTTTGTGGGATGTTTCTTCCAGGATTTTTTCAGTATAGCTTGTAGCATCCTTGTGCTATACATTTTGTCAGTGTCTAAGTCGTGCATCTATATAGTAGTATGGACACGACCGCTGCTTGGAAAAATTGCGTTTTATTTCATTCATATGACCTATCGGTCATTTTATTTCATTCATATGACCTATCGATAGCTGTCCATGCCTTCGCTAGTCACGTATTGATGGCATTTTCGGTAAATGAGACTCTGCTTCTGAAGTAGGTGAACTCTTTGACTAGTTTCTGAGAGCCACTATTTATTGTGGAGATATTGCTACTTTTATTAAAGCACATGTTCTCCGTTTTGTTTGCATTGACATGGAGGCCTATGCCACCTGCTTCCCGCTCCAAACTATGCTGGGTGGGTGTATTTGCCAGAAGCGCTATGTCATCAACGAAGTCTTCATCCGTAATAGTTCGTGCGGATTATGATCTGGTTCTTGCTTTTTACAGTTTAAGATCATTTTCTTTCAATAAATCTAT
Organism: Sepioteuthis lessoniana; assembly: GCA_963585895.1. Lineage (NCBI taxonomy): Eukaryota > Metazoa > Mollusca > Cephalopoda > Myopsida > Loliginidae > Sepioteuthis > Sepioteuthis lessoniana. The sequence goes on from CAUZXS010000175.1 coordinate 17,986, forward strand.
CAACGTTTGAAGTACGTAATCTTGGCAAAATATGATCAGGTATGGTGTTAATGTGTCCCCTCGCAGCACACCTGCATCAATCTCAAAGAAGCCTGTGTCTCCATCTGGTGAGCGTACTTTTACTTTCGTGTCTTTATAGAGCATCATTATGACTGCAATTTTCTCCTTGGGTAGGCCGTAGCGTAGAACTATTTGTTCCATCTTCCCTCTGTGTATGGAGTCAAATGCCTCGTAGAAATCGACAAATAGGAATGCAGCTTTGAAGTTTTCTGCACGAACACCTAAAATTCGGAGAATTGTCAGAATTTGTGATGTGGACCGATTCCTTCGAAAGCCGTTTTGGTTTTTCCTAAGAACTTTCTCAATTTCCGGTTCTACGCTGTTGAGTAGTAGATCATTGTAAATCTTCTCCGCCATGTAAGTAAAGGTTATACCTCGGTAGTTCTTTGCAATTCCGATATCATCTTTCTTGGGGAAAGGGAAGATTCAGCCCTTCGTCCATCTGTCTATTGTATTCTGGTTATATACAGCTTTGCAGTATCGGAACAGTATGTCGTCGAATTTTCTTGTCTTCCATACTTCTGGAGGTATTTTATCGAGACCGCCAGCATTTCTGTTTTTAATTTTGTTTGGATGACATCGAGTTCTTCTTGCGTAAACTTCCCTTGTCTGATGTCTTGTTGATTATCAATAATTTCCGTGATAGGTTTATCCGTAACTTTAGAGACTTTCCAAGCAAATTCTTAAACTGTTCTTTGCACAAGTATATCCGTTCTGTTGGCTGGCAGCTTTTAGTTTCGCTCGCGTAGTATTTTTTTTTTTTACTCGCTTACTGCCTGCCACGCTATTCGTGATTGTCATCTTCAACCGAGTATCGAATCTTATTGATCTGGTCTTGGATGTATTCGGTTTGTTCTTTTAGGTAAACATTAGTTAGTTCACTTTTTGTGTTATCGGGACATATCCTACCATACCCCAAAGATAGACTCGTCCAACTTAAACATATTTTCCGAGCTTAGCTCGCTTGCGGGAGACAACGTCTCTTTCTTTTTGAGAATTGTTCTTACGTTCTTTGATTCTGAGTGACGAAAAGTACGTATTTTGTTGGATATTTTGTTAAAAAATTTTGTTGATTTATTTGTTGAACTTGTTGAATTTGTTGGAACGACTTGTTATTGCATTTGTGCCCCTCCCCAAAACAATCGTTATTTGTATTGTTATTGAGGGGGGTCAACTCAAAAGACTTTATTATATTATTGAATTTACTGTTTTTTCATTCGTCACCATATTTACACATTCAACAAAACCATACGATTTCATTTCTCCCTAGGCAACTATGGGAGAACCAAAAACACAAGAGGATATTTTTATATAAAAATGGAATGGCCGTCATTGCCTGGGGCCTCCTCTGAAACATTAACCCCCGTCTAGCACAATTCCACCAGCCCCAAAAGTACCGTCAATACCAGTCTCCTGGTCGACGCAGGCGAATACGAAAACGCCACAAGACTATAAAAAGGACAAGGCAGAAAAATACGCCCAATACTTCAAAGGCAACAGAATTCTGCCCATACCAGAATTGGTAGAAGCAGTCCAGCCTAAAACCCTGTCCTTTATCGTAACTGATATAAAAACCAGGATACTGGTGGGTTTGAAAAAGGACAAATTTGAAGAAATTTTAAAAGCAGCAGGAATCCCAGCTAGATACTTCTGTAGACGTAGTTTCGTTACCAGGGATATCCTGCTGCTATCACAAGAACTGGCAATAAAGCTAGCCAGCAATAGTAGTATTACTACGAAACAGTACCGGCTACAACCAGAGTACATGGGCAGAAGAATGATCAAGGTCACCGTGTGTAACGTGCCCATCCAACTAAGTGGTGACGTTTTGGCGGCGTTCCTCAGTGACTATGGGGACGTCGAAGATTTTACGACAATGACGTCATCCAGTGGCACGGCACACGGTGACTACTCATATACCATGTGCCTAAACAGGGGAGGTTTCCAGGCAATACCTCATACACTAGATTATGAAGAACTAGCCATGTTGGTGGTAGTGGAAGCCTGGAAGCCGCGGTGCTGGCACTGTAAACAAATAGGCCACTTCTCGAGGTCATGCCCACAAAAAATCACCAACACAACAGTAACAACAACATCAACACCACAAACAACAGCAACGACCACAATAGTATCAGCAACAACAACGACCCCATTAGTATCAGCAACTACAAAGAATGCACCTAGTACCATCAACAGCAAACAAGCCGGAAAAAAATAAACGTTCCACCAACAGAAACTGGAGACGACCCCAATAACAAGGACGAGGAGGGGTGGACCCTGGTAACGTGGGGCAAAAAGTCCCCACCTAAAACCCCGAAATCACCCCCTGCCAAAACCGGCGACATTAAAAATATAGAGGGGGACGTCGGCTGGCCCTTGAACAATCCCTCCCCAGATTGCTCTGGGGACGTGCAAGGCCGATGGTCCGTAGACAGGTCTGCATCCAACGTACGCGCAACGGGGGTCTGGGTATGCCTGATCTGGAGAGCCACTGGCTCGCTGAAAGACTTGCATACTCCATACTGCGTCCCCCGTCAAGGGGGACGCAGTGTGGAGACGGAAGGCGAGTCGGACTTTTCCTCGTCTCAAGTCAGACCCAAAGGCTGAAGGTCGACGTAAGCCTTTGGGCAAAGCAATGTTTGTCCGCGAGTGCCGAAAAACCCTTCGTAACCTTCTTGCGTCCAGTGACCTTTCACGGCCTCGGAAGGAGCTTTATCGGGAGCTAGTGGTGGGTTCCCCCTCGGACCCTCTTAGCGACCGGCACGGCTGGACGGCGGAGGAAATCCGCTCTCACTGGAATTGGGCGCCAGGATCGAGCTTCTTGAACAACTCCGAGTTCTCGCTCGACTGGTGACTCGTTCGGAACGCGTTACCCCTTCTCGGCTTGAACTACAAAGCGGGACTGGCAGACATGCCCGATTGCGCTCGCTGCGGCAGTGGTTTAGAAGAAACAGCTGAGTACGCATTCGACTACTGCGAGCGACTTCGCGCGTTCTGGGATCACGTCTTGGAGTGGACGGCTTGCATTGAACCCAAGCAGCTCGTGCTGCTCGACGTTGGTTACGTTGTGGACAACGTTCTTCCTCCGTTTCAAGGTGAGAAGCGTGTGGTGTTTCTCGCGATCCGAGCTGTGGCCCGAATGGTGATCTGGACGACGTTAAACAAGGGATTGTATGACGATGCAAACTTTTCTCATCGTGATCTGGTTTTGTATTTTAGGCATCTGCTTAGAGTCAAAATCAGATGCGATAGAAAACGCTTGGATCGAATTACATTCAGCAAAAGGTGGGTGAATGCAGCGAGCCTGGTCGTAAGAAAGGAGACAATGTTGGAGTCATCCTTCCCTCCTCTGCCGGCCCATAGCGTCTACGTTACGGGTCCTTCGGGACCCCATCACGGGTAAGTAAGCATTATTTCCCCCCTTGAAACCTAGTTAGCAGTATGTTGTGAGTCATCGTCCCCGTCATCTAGTTGTTAGTTCTCAAGATCTTCCCCATCCCCATTATTTTTGTACCTCAACCCATACTCCAGCCCGCTTTTGTTGAAGATCTTGAAAGTTCACATGTATAAAAAATCATACGACCTGCTTCTATCGACCCATACCGCGCCCAACCCTGTATTTCTTTGCCCCACTAGACTAGGTCCCCAGTCCCACCTAGGTCCGGCTTGTTTTCGGTATTTTCGGACACCGGAAAACAGTCGGCCTTTATTTCGTAGACGGGGGTATGGGAGGGCAACAAAACGGGGAATTTTTTCCTTTGTTTTTCGCCTTTTATGTTTTTGTATATTTCGGGGTTTTTCTCCCATTTCGATCATATACACTCATTGTAAATAAATCATAAATTGTAAATAAAATCATACATTATTTCGGGCTTTTAAGTAGGTCTTTTTCATAGAGGAAATGTGGTATTTTGGTGGTTGCAGCGCGCATGGCGATGGATAGATGGTTATATATTGTTATGTTGAATGGGTCGGTGAATGTGGCTAGCTAGGTTCCCTTAGAATACATAGTCAATGCAAGACCGCTCCCTTCCCCTCCCCCCAAAACTTCAAGGCCTTGTGCCTTCCATTTTTTTATTTAAATGGGAATAAAGAAGGCCAAAGAAATGCGCGTTTGCGCCGACCTCTCAACTGGGTTAAACGTAGTATTAATAGATTACCACTACCCACTTCCTAGCCCTGAAGAGGTCTTCACAAAGCTAAATGGAGGAAAGATCTACTTAACACGATAAGGGAACTTCCGGTTACACTACAGGAAATAAAACGCGAAGCCCAAGAAGACGAATTTATTTGCGCCACAAAACAGAAGATTGCGGACAAAAATCAACAGATAGCGGACATTTTCTCGTTGTGCGACAACGTACTATTATATGGTGAAAGGGTGGTTATACCCAAGATCTTACAGAAACGAATATTGAAAGACTTCCACGCGGGTCATCCAGGAGAGATCAGGATGAAGAGCCTTATGCGGATTTACGTTTTTGGCTAAAAATAGATCTGGACATTTCCAATATGGTTGATACTTGCAAGGGTTGTGCCCTGGCGGCAAAGGCGCGACCGATTACCTACAAGCCGTGACCAAGACAGACCAACCTTGGTCCAGGATTCATGTGGATTTCGCGGGACCTATGGAGGACGTTTACTACTTGATTGTAGTTGACAACTATACAAAGTGTCCGGAAGTCCTTAGGTGTAAGAGACCCATGACTAGGGTCGCCTTCACCTTCTAACATGAACTGTTTGCTCGGTTTGGTTTTGTGGACTACTTAATCAGTGACAACGGAATACGGTTAACGTCGTCTGATTTTGAGGATTTCTGTGACACCTTCCAGATAAAACATATAACTACACCTCCGTACCTCCTAAGATTCAACGGACTGGCGGAACATTTCGTAGACACTCTGAAGAGAGCTCTAAAGAAACTCTTCGGAACACCCTCAGAAAAAGCTTTATAACAGTTCTTACAGGTTTACCGAACCACACCAAACCCGAATACACCAGACGCAACTTCACCTGCAGAGACTATATTTGCGTGAAAGATACGACTAGTTTTTGAAAAACTACTGCCAAAGATATAACCCAGGAGACAAGGTTTTCTTCAAAGCCCACAGTAAGAACACATATTTCTGGGTAATGGGAACAATCGACAAAATAATTGGAAACACGACATACTTCATTCTGGGCCCTACCGCCACACATAAAAGACACCTGAACCAAATCAGGAGGCGACGGCTGGATGACCCTGGCCGCATACACCAAGACGAGGAAGAAGCTATCGAAATGTTGTATGATACGTTTGATATCGAACCTCCACAAGCAGACATAGAACAGCGTCGATCGGGAAGGAAGAGGAAATTCATCGAACCTTTGACTATTGACCCCCAAAAAGGAGATATTGACACCTGTTTTTTAACGAAACAAAAAAGCTTCGGATGGGGTGTTATGGGGACATATCCTACCATACCCCAAAGATGGACTCGTCCAACCTAAACATATTCTCCGAGCTTAGCTCGCTCGGGGGAGAAAACTTTTCGTTCCTTACGAGATATTTGACTGACGGACTGCAAGCTGAGCACGGCTTGTACTTCCTTTGTATGACTTCCTTTTTCTGCTAATGCAATAACGTTTACCTATCACCCGTTGTTTGAGTTGTTCTTCCACCAGTTTTATCTGAAGACCACAACAATAAGTTTCTGAGGGTTGGCATTAGTTGGGTTCAGCCAATAGGCAACCTCTACTGTATACGTCAAAAAGAAGTCTAAAGAAATACGCATAGGGATGCATTTTTCACGTCGTCACGTTTATTTTTTCTTAACTGATAATGTCTCCTCGGAAAGCTCATGTTTGGCTCTTAGTTTGGTTGATATTCATTCCGCTGTGGCTTCCATGTGGGCATTTGTGAAGTTTTCATAGTCCACATTCGGAGTCAGTCTTTTCGATATCTCCTGAAGTGCATCGAATTTGTTTCTTAATGTTATCGTATATTTATCGCCTATATTTATCTCTATTATTATGCATGGACCAGTCATATCGTGCGGTCTTGGTTGTTTGCGATGCATTCCTGCGTAGGCTCGGACGTAACTTTGTAGTGACCATCCGGTGATCGGAAAACACTCATTCAAAAGGGCAATATGCCTCACAATTCAAATCGCTGTTAGTCCATTTCTTGTTTTTGAGGATGTAATCTATCTGCGCTTTTGCAATATTTGCATACGTGAAGGTCCAAAATTTTCCATTTCTGAAATTTGGTATTAAGGTATGTCAGTCTATATTTTTGTATAAAATCCGTTAGGGGTTCCCCGTTTCTTTTTGACGAGATGTATTAGCTGGATTTGTTGTATACCTTTTTACCTATTTAGGCATTCATGTCTCCTCCGATGATGAGAACATTGTGTTTAGAGACGCCACGAACAAGGGAGGATAGCTCATCAAATAAGGTGTCTAGGCCTGTTTCATCGCTAGCGTTGGTAGGGCTGTAGCAGGAAATAATCGTTTTGCTGGGATTGCCTTTGAACGTAGCAACCATTATTCTGGCTTGTATTTTCTCGATGCTGTTAAGTGATTTCAGGGCGCGTGCACAGAGAAGCGTTCCTATACCGCCTATAACTGCGTTGAGAGAGTTTTTCCATGCAGATGCTGAGACAAACATCTATCCATTGCCAGTACTGTATTTTATTTCTACTTCACTGTGATGGTATATGTGTTCTTGCACGCTTACTATGTCTATGTTATGCTCTACCACAGACGTTGTCTGTTCCGGTTGTTGGCCTATTCTATCAAAAGTTCTAACGTTAAATGTCGCTATACGTATTGTGCTTTTGCATTTAAGTAATTTTTGCTTGTATTACAGTTCTGTAGCTGATTCTTCGAACACTGGGGTCAGAGCTCCAACCTCAACAGTACGCCCCCCTTTTTTACCCGCCTGAGGGGAGATGTGGTTTGGACATATTGGTTGAGTAGTAATCTTTCGATGGCCATATTTAACCTTATCAGTATTCGCCACCCTTAAAGATGATTGGCAGTAGTTTCCTAACCGAACTATATGATCCTGGCCGTTGATCTGTAGGGTTCGTCTGCCTAGCATCTGGTGAAACACGCCGTTGACCCGTTGCTGGGTTCATCCGCAGTGCTTCACACACACCGTGCTGCTTCCCATCCACCATGCTGCTTCCCATGTCTTCAAATATTTGACTTGTGGGTGTACGAAACAAATTTTTCTTTTTTTTCTTTACTTTTCATTTCTCCAGTTTCGCCTGTTTCCCCCTTTTTTCTCCTCTACCTCCTAATATTCCCTAAGTTTTGACTAAGTTAAAGTCTGGCTATCTCCTTTTTCATTTAATTTTCAGGCCCTTGAAATGACTTTACATCCTGACTTATATATGGTGTTTAAAAGTTGATCATATATCTTGAGACCTCTACGATGGTATGTGTGGTCAGCATTTAGTTTAGTAGAATAGCAATTACAAACTTAGAGGGCTGAGGTGTTTAGAATGTTAGAAACGGTAACACATCTACGAGAGGGGCCATTGTGCGCTTATGTTCACCTTCACTGACCATATGAGAACCTTTCGTTTTTAAGGGTTTTCTTATATACTACGACACTCTCGAGTAAGGTTCCCGACGACTTTTTACCCCGCCTTTCAATTACTTTTAAAGTCAATTGTGACTCCAGTCGGACAGATACTATTTACTACAACTAGCTCGACAAAAACAACTACTACTTCTACTACTACAAATGATAATTAGAACAGTAACAACAGTAAATAAAAAAAATTGAACAAAATTAAATAAATACGATAAATACATGATAGTATAATGGTTAATATCAAAATTTTCATCAAAAGTTCATTTACCTTTTCGAGGTTGCTAGTTTTTGGATACTACGCACGATTATATAGGTCTGCCTTGTGAGAGGATATTTATATATATATATATATATATATATATATATATAACGTAATATTAATTATTATCCAGCCTCTTAATGTTATCTATTACTAAGATCTACACTATAACGATTCATTCGAAATTTTATTCTTCTCTACAAGGTAGTATTTGTGCTATTTATTAATCTAATAAAAATGATTTTAAAACCATTTGTTTTTCAATATATATATATATATATATACATATGTGTGATAAAAATAAGTTGAAAGATGGATAAATAGAGACCACGGAAAATTAAATAGGCGTCTTTTACAAAAAGTAAAGCATATTCCTAAATGAAATTTGATTTTTGAAAAACGAAGTCTACATGTGCTATGCAGGAGAGAAGTATGTTGCACTTATCCACATACCTGCACATATGTGTGTGTGTTTGTGTGTGTGTGTGTAGTGTAATTTTGTTCGTAATTACTGAAAATACAGCAGAACCTCGACGTAAGAAAACCCCATTAAACGAAAAATTCAGAATACGAAACGGGCTTCGAAATTCCCGTCCCATTTAACGAAAAAATATTCAAGATACGAAAACGAAAATCGAAAGTGCCACTCGACATCAGTGATCCTCCCAGCATTTATTTCGTAGCATCAAGTGAACGCTTTGTGGTGCTCTTATCTTTTTTAACATTAATGTAAATGACTATGCCTAACTCAAAAGTCACATGGACGAGCAAAGTCAGGACTACCAGCTCGAATCTACAAACAGTAGCTCTATGCCGATATGGGATGTAGCCTTGAGGACCTGCCGGAAGCAATGGACAATAGGGAGAAGTAGTGAAAGAGGGTCACGGATATCCATGCTGATAGATCGACCTGATGATGATGATGATGATGAAATGACTATGTTGTCATTAATGAACATATTCCTTCGGGTGGGTATAATGTTTATTTTATAATACTGCTTTTTGGAGCTAGAGCGAATTATGCCATTGATTGGATAAATCTTGTCTCATAATACGAAAATACCAAGATACGAAATTCCTTCCGGAACAAATTGATTTCGTTTCACGAGGTATCACTGTACTTAAAAAGTACTCGATATCCTTAAGACAAAACTAAATTATTATTGTCAAAAACGAAATAAAAACGTTTAATTTAAGAACTACTGGCTGTTATTTTAAATATTTTGCAGTTTTTATTGCTTTGATTAACGAGCTTAGCTTAGGTTTCTGCATTTGCAATCTAAACGTTTCTCTCAACCTATTCTGATAATAACGTGTTTTAATGGTGGTTATGAGGCAAATTCAATAAACTTCCGGAAATGTTCACTAGAATCTATTATTCGGTTCAGAGGGATAATTTCTCTCCATTTTGTATCTCACCAGGTATCGTTGCTCTGAATACAACACCTCTCCTTTTTTTCTCGTAAGATATGGATCTCTGTTTTTCAAAGGAGCTGGCGTTTAAATCTGCCCGACCTGATCCAGTGATTGAACTCATGACTCTCAGACGGGCTTTATCAGCACTTTTTCTTCTCCACTAAGCCATATATTTCCTATTTTATAGGATCGTCACAATAAATTCGCGACGCAATTCACTGAAATTGAATACAGTGTTTACAATCGGTCGATTAAAGTGCAAATGGTCACACATTCTGTGAACCAGTGTATTAACAGCGAAAATTGCGAATACTTTGCAAAATTTAATTGCGGATGGGACATTTTCTGTTCCGGACTCTTCGGATAATAATCAGAGAAAATGATGTGAGTGGAGGGTCCAGTTGAAGATAATAGAGATGAACAAGTGTTATATTCGACTATTTGGACGTTTCCAACAAGTTGGCATACGTTCAGGGTGTCGGGAGGGGAGACAATAAGTTACGAGACACAAAATCCTGGCCAATTTCCCGCCTCGGCGCGGAATTATAGAGTGATTTTTGATAGGCGCAATTCCGGAAACATTTATAATAGTTGTTAAAAAGAAACGGTACATATTAATATAGAGACTGCTCGATATATAAATGTCTATGCTTTTGAACAACCATATATACGCATGATTCCACTTTATCAGAACTACACAAAGACCATCTTCTCTTTTATGCTCTCTCACTCTCTCTCTCTCTCTCTCTATATATATATATATATATACATATATATTAACGGTTACTCGGTTTTGCCCGTATGGAAGGAATGACATCACATAAATTAGTATAGTATGAAATGTATTCCAATATATTAATGAAAGATTGATTGATATTAACGGCACATCAACCCATTTGGAGTTATTTAATACCAATAGGTTTGCGTAGATTGTACGTTTATAATTATATTTCATGTGTAGTTTTATAAGGGTGTTTTTTGTATTCTGCGAGTTCGAACTCCAATCGCGCTATAACGTTCACAATTAGACTAATAGCTTTTGTAAAGGTATGAATCCCCATATCCTCCCCAGACATGCGTCAGATAACACCACTCCTGTACTTTTATGAAGGTTCATATGTCATAAATCAAAGAAACCAAACCAGACTCTTATATCACATCAAGTATTTTTATCAAATGATATCAAGTGTTCTTATCTAATGCAAATATATCGCAAACGGAGTGAACCTGGGACTAATGGCAATTTATTGGTACACCACTCTCTCCAGATCCCAAGGGCTGGACCTCACCACAAGATACAATTTAGTGTCATATCCACATCATTTTTTTGTGTGTTGGCCTACTGGGATTTTCCCAGTCGGCTGGGGCAGTATAATACACCGACTGCAACTCTGCAGAGAGGTAAGAACCCCACTTTTTGACATTGAAACTGTACTTACACTAATTATAGAACTGTTTTGATATTTAACTGTGTGTAAACAAAATCTGTACTTAGACTAAACTTAATTAGCTGAATTAGAACTGTTTGAATAAACGAATAGTTTGAAATAGAAATGTTTTTGACAATTAAACTGTGTACTCATGCTAAACTAAATTGTTTGAAAAAGAGCTAACTTTTTGCATAAAAATGGATTTGGCGTTAAATAACCTACGAAGGTTTATATGCCATAAAAACCAACCAACCAACCAACCTCCTACAGGGATAAAGTTTGCGTATTCTAAGCCTTAGTGACAGGGTGATCGAAATTCGTTTATTTATTCTATCTACAATCAGGAACAATATTCTAAATTTTAGACAGTTTTTAAAAAGAAAAATTTAAAAAGTTTCATCTGATTTACGCGTCTGTATATATATATATATATATAATTATTGCTTTGAAGATCAAATATGAAAAAACAGTAACATGAATATTTGTCATTATTTAGAATTACTTTCTTATTTTCGAAAATTGATATTCATTTATGAAAAAAAACAAAGAGGATATTATTCAGTTCTTTCTTTTCTCTTTCGCCAGATTTAACAACTTCTTTTTAGTGATTTAGCATTAATGTGTTATATATCGACCCTCGACCGAGCCGTCAATCAAGAGATGCACCTGTGTAAAAAAGTGGAAGAACAGCGGAAGCAGGTTGGCGTTAGAAAATAATATAACAAGGTGCCCGGGTGGTTCGAGTCAATTGGAGACAGGATGCCGAAGTGAGAACCAGCTTGCAGACTGAGGGCTTTGCGGCCCTCAGTGACCCACAGTTGAGCAACCCAAGTCAAGTTGCGAAAAAAGTACTGCCATGATTCAGAGAAGAACTTGGGTCAATATATAAGTCCGTCCTTGTCTCCACTCATTTCTCACACACAACAAACATCACCTTTTCGAAAATAAAGTGTGAGAGGTTTATATTATTATAAAGAAGTGTATTCGTTCGTCATTATCAGTTGATTATGTTTCCGTGTATATTTGTATACGCATAGTAGTATAGTATACAACAAATGTAATATTGACTTTTTCGGTTTTGATTTGATTACGAAATATTTAAATTGTAGGGAAAAATTTTAGCGGTGCGTTTAGGTCTAAAAAATTTGGGGATACCCCCCAAAATACACACGACTCGAGTCTAGGTAACCCGACCGAACTGATAACAATTTCCCTCTTAGTGCCGGGCAAATCTAAGGGTATCTTATCATAACAAATATTATGCTAAAATCACTCGCTTTTCTTTTGATTTAGCTACAAATAAAAAAAGAGATTTACCACACACACACACACACACACACATATATGTATATATATATATATATATATATATACTTAAAAATGAATACATCCACTAGGGTATTTGTTGTTAAGTTATTTTTTTTCTCCAACACGTGTTTCTAATGTTTTACACCATCTGTAGGAAAGTAAATGTTTTTTCAAGTGTTTTTGGTTTTTATAGGGGTCCCTGTTTTATTAAGGTTATAGTTCTTTTTGATTCGAGGATTTGTGTCAGTGAATATCCAGTTCATGTTAAACGTCTGTGACAAATTTTTGTCTCTGCAGATGCTGTTTCTATCTTTAATTTTTTCTCTTCTTCTTTTTCTTTTTACAAGAATGTATTCTGTGTGTTTGTGTGTCTCCATGGGTTTTCGGGTACACATGTATGTGTATATACTTTTGTTTTTTTTTCCTTGATTAATCTTTATCCCCCAAATCTATGATAGTTGATATGTCAAAGTTCAACTGACAACAAATTTTCCTCCCTGATTGATACTGTTTGTGTGAGTGTGTGTGTGTGAGAGAGAGAGAGTTTGTCTGGGTTTTATTTTATCAGTGATTTAAAAAAATTGTTGTAGCCATGAATCGACCATTCCCATAGATTTATATAAAATTCCTTATATATCCTATACACGAATAATCCACATCCACAATGAGTAGTCGGCAGTTTGGTATATTGACATTATTTCAAACTTGCAATTATTGCATTCTTAAAGGTGTTTTGAAACAAAGAGTTTTCTGTTTTCAGGTAAATCACTATTAGTTATTTAGCGGTTGAGTGGATCCTAAATATATTTTTTTTACTCTTGCAACTACGTTTTTTTTTTAACTGCCACTTAAATTTCCATTTATCATGAATATCGTTTTTGAGTTTTCGAAGGTAAAACAATCCAGAAGTATTTATCAAAACAATAAAAAATTTCGAATAACTTAAAAACAATGATAGAATCAAAGAAATAGTAGACACAACAAACATCATTAAAAGCCAAAAACTCAACTCTTATATTGGGGAACATACAACACATGAAGTTACAAAATGCAAGAATAAAAGATGTGCACAATATAATATAAATTTAGAAAGAAAATCCTATACCTTGTAAAAAGAGAAAAAAGAGAAAGAGAGAAACATCATCTGTAGAGACGAAAGTTCATCACCGATAATTAACTCGAACTGGACATTCACAGATATGATTCTAACACGTATTGGAGAAGAACAAATAACCCAAAAACAAATTCTCTTGTGGACCTATTCATTTTAAAGTATCTAATTTTTTCTTTCATTGGACCAACAAAAATTATATATATATATATATATATACTATGTTTTTTTTTTGTTCAATGGGATATCAAACTTCATGGGTTATTTAATGGCAAAGCTATCTTTATCGAAGAATGGCTGAGGTGCTATTTAATCAATTGCTAGTGAGGATATGGGGTTCCTAATTTTCCTAAGGGTATTAGTACGAAAGTGAACGTAATAGTGCGACTTGATTTCAGAATCGATTACGACGATACGAAAATCAGGGATGATATACAATACTCCACGGAAACTCTCTCTCTCTCTATATATATATATATATATATGTGTGTGTGTGTGTGTGTGTGTGTGTGTGAATAGATAAGTTTTTGAATAGGCCAGTACCTTTAAGGATATATAATAAAATACATAAAATATGTCTATGTGAATTCTTGCGTAATTACAGTGTTGAAATTATATATCACGATTTGAACAAATAAATAGATAAGATATATGACAAAATGTAAAAGAAATAAGACGTAAAAATCAATTTGGTGGAATATTCGGATATTTATTATCACGTATGTTTTTGCCAGTAAGAATTTCGTTATACAGCAGTTTTGAAAACTTTTGGAAAAACATTCGGGGACTTTGCAACTGTATATAGGGTTGTCATAGCAACGCGATTGGGAAATGTCGATCGTTATGAAGCATCAAAAGTTGCAAACTAAAAGAAGAAAAAAAATATATCTAAATTGTACTTATGGCAGTTATTTTAGCTATGAATTAAAAGACATGAAAATGTTATTAATTTTGGCCGAAGTGAAATAGTATTGGTAATAAATTATAATTAAATAATTCATTAAAATTAAGTTTGTATGAGGGATAAGCTTTCTTGGTTATTCTGGCAACGCAAAAGTATCTTAAATTAAACGGAATAGCATTTTGTTTTTATACTTTTGTGCCAGGCTCTTTCTTTCTCTTTCTCTCTCTCTCTCTCCTTCACACACACACACACACACACACACACACACACACACACACACACACACACATATATATATATATATATATATATATATATATAAAACTAAATATTTATACATGGGTATATATTTGATACATATTTGATTAAACATATTTTATACAAAATACATTGAACATTATACTTTTCTTCCAAGACTCTCTCTCTCTTTCATATATAAATATATATATAACCAAATATTCATACATGTACATATATTTGATACATATTTGATTAAACATTATAGACATTTTTTTGTCGACATACTTTTTTGTTAATCCTTTCGAGTTGCAGTATCGATTTTATGCTATCCGGCGGGAATCGGTTAATAAACCTTCCATAATTAATTGTTTATCTAGTATTTTCTGCCCAATATTGGGCCATCATCAGGGGTGTGTATATTGCAGAAGAGATGTAATCTTTGCTTGTACATTATTACTAATGTACTTAAATGTCTTTAGCTACTGATGCTATTCATAGAAACAAATTTTTAAAATAAACCCTACACAATACACCAGTAAAAACCCTCATTCTTACAAAGAAGTAATGTACATGCAAAGTTTACATCCCTTCTGCAATATGCATACCCCTGATGATGGCTCAAGATTGGAAACTAGGGAAACAGTTATGTATGGAAGGTTTATTAACCAATTCCCGCCGGATATCATAAAATTGATACGGCAACTCGAAAGGATCAACAAAAAAATATGTCGATAAAAAAGTCTATAATGCTCAATCAAATGTCTATAATATTCAAGATGTATCAATGAAGAAATCCTACCCAAATACACTATATATGTATATCAGTAAGCTATTCGAAAATAATCGTTTAGTTTACAAGCTTACATTATTCATAGAATTCCACCAGCTACGAAAAATCTAACATATGTTCAAATTAGGGTGGGTTAATTTACAGGAACACCCGTTTTCTGGTTTCTTAATTTTTTTAATACTTTATCGTTTGAACCTCTTTTACTTTCGCCTGAGAATTTAAATTTATTCAGGTTTTACTCTTTTTTTTCACCATACACATGTATAGACTGTAATTTATATTTGCTGCTTTTCAACCTCAAATTGAACGTGCAGAGTCATCTGATGAGATGGAGAGTATAATGATATTCTTCGCTGAAATAAATTATAATGACAATTTAACCAGGTTTGAATTTACTTCTAATTGCATCACACACATTTATATACATTTGGTTTGGTTTGATTTCTTTGTTTAGTGGCTTATCAATCTTTGTGCATAATTCAATGTCAAAACCATCCTTGTAGAAAGATTATGGTGGTGCTTTTTATCTCATAGCTGGGTTGGAGGTTTCAGGGAATTCATACTTTTCTTAAGAGAATGAGTCTGAAAGAGAACGTAATAGTGCTATTAGAGTTTGACCTTGTTTACTATGATATTGATGTTCAGCGTGTTAGCCACTGCTGTTGTGTATACTGCCGGCATAATGAAGTGGAATAATACGAGACCGTAACACTTTACAAAGATATACGTCTCTCTTTATTTTTTGAAAGGTCAAAAATTCTGTAAGTGAGAGAAAGTGACAGAGACAGGGAGAGGGAGCGACAGACTGGCGGAGGACTGCTATATCGACTTTTTCCTAACATACATTGTGATTCCATATTCAGGGCCTTACATTTTTTGATTCCTTAACGAGAGATTCTCAACCGGTTTCGGAGGCTTTGACTTTTCAGGTGCTTGATTCACTTTTCACCTTAGTTAATCAGCCCTTACCTTGGAAATTTTTAAAGCTGCATTCTCGATTGGCGCTATTAGATCTAAGTAAGGAATTCACTTGATGGTAGTATCGATGTCCAAAACCAAACAACTCAAAAATGGAGAGAAAGGCTCTCAAATCGCTACAGGATGATGACAGTGTCATAATACTCTAAGCTGACAAAGTCAATGCTACCGTGATAATGGATCGGATAGAATACTCCAACAAACTAGCAGACTTGATTGGCAATGGTGGCTATTGTAAAGTAAAAAAAGACCCGACCCTGAAGATGGAAAGGAAGCTGCCACAGATCCATGGTAAGAATAAAGATCTCATACCACAAACAAAATACAGACAGCTAATTCAACATTACAGTAAGCTACCATACACATATGGCCTTCCAAAAATATATAAGGATGGTATTCCTTTGAGACCCATTGTCAGCAACCGAGGTTCAGCATATCACCCATTGAGCCACTTCCTTGTGGAGATCATCAGCCCACTAACTGGTAAGTCCTCATCATATGTTAAGAACTTTGTGGAGAGAATCAGTGATGCCCCCATTCATTCTAACCAGATGGTGAGTATGGATGTAGTGAGTCTGTTTACAAAGGTAATTACTGATGAGACACTTGCTGTCGTACGGGATAAACTGGCTGCAGATCACTTTCTGGAAGAATGCACTTGTATCCCGATAGATAATCTAATGGAAATGTTGACTTTCTGTGAGGAGATAACCTACTTCGGGATGGGATCTGATATATACCGTCAAGAAGTAGAACTGGCTATGAGTTTGCCATTGTCACCAGTGTTGGCTAACATATTCATGGAATACTTTGAAGAAATGGCATTAGAATCTATATCACTAAAGTCATCTATGTGGCTTAGATACGTAGATGACACATTTATTCTTTGGCCTCATCAGAAAGAAGTTCAGATACTACTTGATCACGTTAACTCAATCTGATCATCTATACAGTTCATTATGGAGAAAGGGCAAGGTAGCAAATTATCCTTCCTCGTTGTATTAGTAACACGCACAGAGCAAGGATTCAGGCCATCTGTGTACCACAAGCCCACCTTTACTGGACAGTACCTCAATTTCAACTCCCATCATCCATATACGGTTAAGAAAGGAATAGTCCGTTGCTTACAACATCGAGCAAAAACAATTAGTAGCGATACTGATGCATATAAAGAAGAAATGATTAGTCTGAGACACAACCTCCATTGTAACAACTACCCAGAGTGCATAACATCGGCTCCAAGAAACCTAGATTGGAGGATAGAGGACAATACCCGAAAACTCACCACAGTATGCCTGCCTGCTCTATGTCAAAAGACTAGCCGAAAGGATCCAAAATATATGTAGTCCATATCACATCAGGACAGTATTCACAAGTGGTTAAACTCTGCGGAGATATCTCTTCCAGGTCAAGCCACCAACGAAATTCAACATGATCAAGAACTGTGTTTACTCTATCCCTTGTAGTTGTGGTAAAATATACAAAGGTAAGTGTCCGGTATCACCCACCTTTCTCCACACAATGAACTAGTCCATCTACCATATATAGCAGTAGCTACTAATGCCAGGGCAAACTAGAAGGGAAAGAGCAGCTTCTTATAGGAATAGTATTAGAGCGTTGGAGACTGGAGATCGCACTAGATCACCTTACTTGCTACCGTAATAACGGAAGCCAATACTATCGTTGGACTATATCTTTATTCTATATTCACTAATCATATGTTCTTGTCTACTAATAGTCTCTCTATTGTATATACTTTTTCCTGAGAATATATCTCCTTTTCCTTTCATGTCGTGGTTTGTCATTTATTTAATATTACAAGCGTTCACTAACCAGAACGTAACAGTAAGATAGGCCGCCCACTAAAAGTAAGGCTAGAAGAACATCGGAAGGCAGTAGGACGAGATGAGATTGAAAATTCGGGTATGGCGGACCATTTATGGAAGGAAAAGGGAAACCATCTGCTCTTATGGGATGAAGTTAAAATAATTGATAGGGCTGAACATTGGAGGATTAAACGCCTTAAGGAATCAGCACATATGTTGGGCTACAATGACCTGCTGAGTAGACCAAGTATAGAGATACATACAATATGGGAACCGATGATTAAAAAGGTTAGATGAAAAAAAGAAATCTGAATTTGAGCACAGGTAAAAAATCATACATAATAGTAGTAATCTTAATCAAGTAAGAACATTAAGTTTATAAGTCCCCAAAATCACTTTGAACAGTCCAGCAGGACACATAACGTAACGATTATAGGCGTTGGTTTTCTAAGCTTCTAAGGAGACAATCGTCTGGAGGCTGCAGGTTAAATCCTAACTGCAGGCGAGTAACAATAGAAGAATACTTAACACTTGCATCCGGTTATGGCTAACGGAATTAGAACAGGCGATCCCCGTGGATTCAATATTGGCCGAAACGTTGTGGAAATAACAATAAAGATGAAGACAATAGTCCGAAAACCCCTAATGATATATATATATATATATATATATATATATAGATCAATCGAAATATTGAGCAACGGCTAAAAACAAAGATAAAAAAAACCGTTAAAATCAGCCATGACAAACCTTTATATATATATATTGAGAAAATTGAAAAACTATCTCGTCATTGGCATAGTTTTTCGGCAAAGAACGCTGATTGAATGATTGATTTTATGATATTTCTTAGTATATATTTTTCTGTTCCCCTGTTATTGTATTTTATTAAAAATCCAGCGTTGTTCTATTAACACTTGTTTCACCATCTTAAAGTCCTGATGAAAGTTCATAAAAACCGAAACGTTTTAACGTTAACTTTCCTCCGTAATAAATTCATCACTTTTAATTACTTTTTTCTATTTTCTCCATACGATCGGATACCTTCCCATCATTTACTTTTCTCTATCTCTCTCTCTCTCTCTCTATATATATATATATATATAAAGTTTCGTTTTAATAACTGCTCAATATTCAGGATAGATCTACATAACAGTCAAAATATAGGGTAACGTTTAAAACATTATTTAAAACAAAAAAAGGTATTATCAACCTCTACAAGCGTATAACAGCTATTTTCCCGACCAATGTCGATCATCAGTACTTAGTCGTGAAAAATTACAGCCGTACTAAAGGTTTCTCATGGCTGATTTTAACGTTTTTTTTTAATCTTTGTTTTTAGCCGTTGCTCAATATTTCGATTGATCTATCTATCTATCTATATATATATATACGTGTGTGTGCGTGTGTTGCAACAGTAGTTGAAGGCAGTATGAAAAGGTCTCTTGAGCATAGAATAAAATCAGAACTTCAGGATTACCAACGTCTTCGACGATAAATAAAGATGGTGGAAAGGACTTCTACTCAGATGACATTAACTGAGACTTTGGACATTTTTGAAACTGCCTTCTAGCACAACTATGACATCGACTCAGCCAACCAGAAAAGACATACAGAAAGCTAAATACTGAAATCCTTGTTAGCTATTTTCAACAAAATATGCCAACAAGAGAATCTGCTGCCTAAATAACTCACACACACACACACACACACACACACACACACACACATACACACACACACACACTCATATTTCTATATATAGCCACTCCGAATAACTAGAAAGCTCACAATTTTCAAAACGACAAACAATTTAACACAACCTCCAAAGATAACCTGCGAAATGGTCGAAGGCGTTAGGACTAATGTAGGCTTTTTTCTCCAAAATCTTGACCCCAAAATACGAAGAATAGTTAGAAAACGTGAACGTCTTCACTTAAAGATCATAAAAATATACTGCTGTTTATTTTGCTCGTGTCCGGTTGTGCTTGGTATGCATGGACTTCTAGGCTGGATGAAACATGCCATGTGAACCTTTTGACTCCAATGAGTCTTTAAAATGTTCTAGAGGAGAAGTTGTTTGATATTGACTTGAAGATCCTTTTGACTTGCCGTGTAAATTGCGTTAGTGGAATAACAGGAAATGCATTTGTTGCCTAAAATAAACAGGAAATAGACTTGTTTCCTAAAAATAAATAGATTGCAGGTGTTTCCCTGCGGAAGTGTCGCTTAAATTGCGCAGGTGACATACAAGAAGAAGATATGTCTACGTGCAAAGCGTAGGTGGCAGACTGAAGGTGACCACGGGAATTTGCGTGTGCGTCCGGAATATTGTATAAGCAGCAGAGACGAGCGGACAAGACATGAGCGTGAGACACAATTATAAGACGTTACGTTGCTTTGTGCTCTGGCCTTGCGCCTGACTGCCCAGAGTGAAGAAGAGAGGAGAAACTAAGGTGATTCGATGCCTTGAGATGGCCCTGTACAAAACTGGCGAAAGTAGAGAAGGGAGGAGAAACTAAGATAATTCGATGCCTTGATGTGGCCCAGTACCAGTCATGAGAAAGTAGAGAACGAAGAAGAAAAGGCAGAAGAGGTTTCATCACAGATTCGAACCTCGGCCAATCTATGTGTGTTCTCTTCGACCTTCTCTCACTCTACCCATACATTAATTTTGGGTTATAAAAGGAAAAGAAAAGAAGCAGATTATTTTTTATACATCGGTGTTGTTGTCTTGACATACAAGAAAATGAGGTGATTATTGGGGTATAGTGAAACCCCTGTCCTGAATATACTGTGGTATTTTTGGTTAAAATTAATTAGGAAGGTCTCTTTTACTCCGTATACAAATAAAATCTTCACTCGGAGGGATACTGGGATTTGTCTTAGAAAATAAGAGAAGACTCATTCTTACAGAAAGTAAATTGAACAATTTTTTTTCTAAATATGTTTTACTGCATCATTCTTTTTATCCCGGACAACGCCTTACCTGGTTCTTCTGTTAATCTATCTATCTATCTATTTTTCTATCTACATATATATATATATGTGTGTGTGTGTGTGTGTGTGTGTTTGAGTGTGTGTGTGTGTGTGTGTGTTTCTTTGTCTGAAGATGCAAAAGGGTAACTTTTAAAGTTTTTTCTTGTATATGGTATATATACATATATGTGTGTGTGTGTATGTGTGTGTTTCTGAAATGACAATTTTACTTCGAAAAACGAATAAAATTTGATATAGAACCTGAATTATAAATGTGTTAATGTATGTCGTTCGGTAGAAAAATTCGTAGTATATATATATATATTGAAAGTGCTTAAGGAGTAATGTTTACCGTCTGAGGAAATGGATACGGCATCCCGAGTTCAATTCCAGGACAAGACTGTTTTCATTTTACATAGTGCTGATCCCCTTGTGAAATGCATGAATCTAACAATTCTCCCTCTAGCGATGGATAAATAGTAGGGCAGACTGGGTTCTTTAACCATAGTATGGCAACCGGTCTGGGAGAAGGAAAACTATTCTAATCTGTTAATTCCGCCTGAAAACTGAATCACATCCAGCTGATGTGGAGGAGTTGGTATATATATATATATATATATATATATATATATATATATATATGATAGAAATAAGTGCAAAATTGGATTAATCAAACATTTAACTCAAATTTAGATGTATGATATTTGGTTCGGCTTTATTTCATCTTGAACTTCTTCCGACTGTCGGAAGAAGTTCAAGATGAAATATAGCCGAACGAAATATCACACATCTAAATTTGAGTTAAGCGTTTGATTTATCCAATTTTCCACATATTTCTATCATACTGTCAGATTCATTATAAATCTATCTTTTCAACAATATATATATATATATATATATATATATATATATATATATATATATTAGTAAGGTATATAAAATGGGAATTTAAACAATGTTAATGTAGTAGGAAAAAAATTAACGCACCTTCCATGCCAAACCTCATAATCCTCTTGTAAGTGCGTATATTTAAGGTATTTGTTCTTCTAAAAACAGTGACGATCGAGAAAGACCGATTGACTTCTTAGGAATAGACGAGGTGACGAATTGGAAAGACAATTGACGGTGAGGAGAGGCCACAAAAGAAGCACGTCTTGGCCAGCAACCCAAGGTGTGATTTTTAGAAAACTCTAGACACAAACAAGAATAAACACCTCCAGGGAATCCCGAGAGTGTGTGTGTGTGGGGGGTGGAGAATGAGATCTCCATAAGGATGGATAACATGGAATCGAATCAAGCTTTTCACCAACGGACTACGGCTATGATTTGCTATTACGGGAAAATATGCAAAAATATACGCGGCTTAAATATTCATCAAGCCCGCACGAAGTGCCAAGTGGAGACCGGCCAGAGGCAGCGCACGGGAACTTCTCCCAGTGAGATGCAGGAGGCGCAGGGCCGGGAAGCCCACCACAGTGCCCAGTCCCTCCAAGCTGAAGCTCAGGTTTCACCAAAAACATCGAATACAGTGGGAAGTAAGATCAAATGGCCCGCGGCCGCGGATAAGAAGGCTTGGAACGACTTCGACTCAGACATCTGTGAAATCCTTAAAGTGTCAGCAAAAGGTGCAGTAGACAAGCAGCTATTAACAACATCCAAG